>JAJOOR010029761.1:0-17404 GCA_036250505.1 Solanum acaule | reverse complement strand
TAATATCTTAATATATTAATTTGCTTAATTTGGAGTTACAAGAATGCTGAATGATTCAGCAGTTAGTGCCTCTATTCATTGTTGCCGTTGGTGGACATCTCTTTACTGCTTCTTCATTGGCAGTTAGAGAATGCACACACTGATTTTTGTCCGTTGAGTTGCACTTGCACGATGAGGGGCATTTGTTGCCCACATTATTTTTTATTCTTTATTTCTCCATTACACCTTGTAACCTATGTAACTTCTAAGGCCATTATTTTCACTATTTACTACACTATTTATCTTCCTATTCATTGCTAGGAAGACTTCTTGTAGTATAAATAGTGGTGGTCTTCATTTGGTTTGTTACATATAATACAACAAGAAAATATAGAGTGCATAAGGTTTGTCAAAAAGAGAGTTCTTATTAGTTGAAGGGAGGTGCTTCTTTTTGTGGAGCTTTGGACTCAACTCTTGTCCAGAGTTGTTGAGTTATACTTTGTGAAGGCTGTTGTATCCTGGAGGGGACAAGTCAAAGAGGACTACTGCTGGACCGGTGAAAACATTTGCTGCAGTGGGCTTGAATCTCCTTAAAGAGAGCGAGATATCCGCGCCTCAGCCTGAAGAAATTTATTTTCTTCATATTTATTTTCAATTGTAATCTTGTATTTTTGTTGTCTTGTAAGTTTTCACTAATAGTTAGTATGTCAACTTAATATTAAAATAATATGCATCTTTTACGTTGCCACTTTGATAATATTTTTTTATCATATGCCATTCTTTACTCTCATTTAGATCGAGAGTCTCATTATATTGGCATAATTAGTGTCATTATGTTGCATTACTCCATTTAGAGTTAGTGCTTATGTAAGCAACATATTTTTGTCTGCTTCAGTTTTTTGTAGACGTTTGTGCACATTGGCTAATTGGCAAGAATGGTTTTATACTTTTATTTTTCATTAAAATCATTGTAACCTCTATCTTATTATTTATTTATTATTCTATCTTTTTATGCTTGTCACTCGTGTAACATCTAGATCATTTATTTATTTAATTTACTATCCCATTATTATTCTGTTCTTTGCAAGAAATAATTTCTTATCTATAAATAGTGATGGTCTTCCTTTGTTTTGAGAATAAAAAAATATAAAGTGTATAACATAAGTTAAAAGAAAGTTAAAGTTAGTTGAAGGGAGGTGTTCTTTTTGTGAAACTTTGGACTCAACTCTTGTCCAAAATTTATGAGTTATACTTTGTGATTGAGTTATTGTATCTTGAAGGGGACAAGCCAAGAAGATTATTGTTGGACCGATGAAAACATTTGTTGCAATGGACTTAAAGAGAGCGAGATATCCGCGTCTCGAAGAAATTTAAATATTTTGGATTTTGATTTTTTAAAATGTTGTTGACTATCATGAGGACGGTGATGCGTGGAGCAGCATGTATCTCTGCTAAGTCGAATTATCATTTCTTGGGAGCAAAGTCGATTTCTGTTGACTAAACATATTTAGGCTTCGTCAAAAAACACTCTAAATTCCACTCTCGGCCTAAAAAGAATTGGATGAGTGGTTTAGTATCTTGTGTATTTGTGTCTCTCCTAACTTTGTAGTACTCCAAAACATAGAGAAAACAAAATAAAAATAAAAACATGTTTGTTTGATTTACCATTATTAAATTAGGGTAGATGCAGGGCCGGCTCTTGTCTTTGTAAAATAAGGCTTATGCCTTAGGCCCTCAAATTTTGGGGGCCTCAAATTTTAATAAAAAATAAATTATGTGTTAAAAATTTTATAGAATTTTTTTGATTATTTATGATATAAAGTATATATTTTTTTTAAAAAAAACAATATTGAGTTAATAAAATCTTATCTAAAATCAATAACTGAAAAAATAACATTAAATACTAATAATTTTCATCTAAATAGTGTAAGAAAAATAAATTTTAAATAAATATGTATACGATGTTTGTTTATATTGTAGGCCTCAAATTGAAATTTTTCTTTAGGCCTCCAATTATGTTAAGCCGCCCGTGGCCGTAAATGGATCATGTTTAATTTGTGCTTTATTCATTCTTAAGAAATAGATGATAAAAGCACAAAAATATAACTCAACAATGACAAAAGATATATATTGTAAATTATATACACTGCATTAATTATTCTACAAGTTTATTTCTCTCTTTACATAGTCTGTTTAAAGACTAATTTTTTCTCACCTTTACTTTATTAATATAATAAAAACTCAAAAATAGATAAACACATTCAATTAAGTGTACGTTAATCTAACCCATTTGAATTTGGAAAATGATAAAGTGTTTCAAGTATTCAAATTTTTAAAAGATCCTTACTCTAATCTTATAAAAATATATTTGATGAAGTTAATATTACCGCGTGAAGCGCGGACCTGTTAACTAGTTGATTATAGAATTAGGTGAGTTTTGGGTCTAGGCTAGACATAGAATAATATGAGTGTTTATAGACTCGTTAACTTACAAATTATGCATATATACTTGATAGATTGGAAAGGTTCGGAGGCATTGAGGAAAGGAAAAGTATTGGAGAAGTAGTTTGCTTGACTTCGGTTCTTCGGTGGAGGTGGGTTATGATTTATTCTATTTGATAGATAGATAGATTCTTAATAGTGATTGGTATGCATTGAGTGATATTGTGAAATTTTCTATATACTTGATTGAGTGGTTTGGTTGTGTGGTTTGTGATTGGTTTGAAATCCCGAGACCGTAAAATTTATAATCTTAAATCCTCTCTATCGAAGTGATGCCTTGAATAAAGAAGGCTTGGTGAAATATTATTAATGAAGTGAAAAGTGGTGATAATAAATGATAAGTTAACGATATATTGGATTGGATGCCACGTGCCGGCATGATATTATTGGATCGGATGCCACGAGCTGACATGGTATTATTGAATCGGGTGTCACGTTTCGACATGGTATTATTGGATCGGGTGTCACGTTCCTCATAGTAACATTAAAGGAAAATATATATAAACAACATAATGTACTCAATCTCAAAGAACTCAATTCCCAAAATAGCTTGGTTTGGAGGCATGAGTCCTCAAGTACGATATTGATATTGTTGACTGATTACATACTTACTTTAGCGTTGTTGTCACTGGTTCATGTTGTTTGTTGCTTGCCACTTGCTAAGTGTCATCGTTGATTTTATACTATTACTCATTGCATATTAGTCTCTATTTTGAGTTGGCCGATGATATCTACTCAGTGCATGTTGCCCTGTACTGACCCCTACTTGTGTTTTCTTCGTTTTCTTTTGTGGAGTGCAACAAGTATACCATCGACTTCGACTCACCCTTAGCTCTAGCCAGTCTCCAGCTCATCAAATTTCAGGGTGAGCTATTCCTTCTAGCTCGTGTTGGATTCTCTCAGTCATGGCATGCTGTCCTTAAATTTCGGACATAGATCATCTTATTTACTTATATTTGATGTCTTTAATACTCTTAGACTTGGTATTTTGAGAACAAATGTCCTTGATGTGATTACTTTCAGATTTTGGGGATAATATGTAATAGACTTTAAAAGTTTATTTGATTGGTTACTTTAATAAGTTTTGAGCTTCCGCATTATTGTTGTCATTCGTAGTTGAACAATTGATATAATTTGGGGTTGAATTCGTTGGTTCGCTTACTTAGGAGGTCAAGTGTGGTTGCCACTCATGACTCTTTTTGGGCCGTGACAATAATATACTCTATTAAAAAGATTTTTTTTACTTTTTTCTTTCCTTATATTGTCCTCTTCTTAGGCATCCTAATTAGGAATAATATAGATTTTCAATAGTCATTTTTATAATTTATTTTTAAATAATCGTGGGACCTTTCAGTTCACGTGTCAATTAATAAATTGTATTGCATAAGTAATGTTAATTATACAACTCAAATTTCTCAATGTTATGAACTACGCTTATTTATTATTTTTTATCCTAAAAATAAAAACAATTGATATTAGTTTTTCTCTTAATATGATTATTATGTTATGCGTGAATCTAGCATGTGTAGAGATTTATTAGCTCATATTTTGTCGAACATATATTTTTTTTATAATTTTGTTGTATTTAAACGGTAGGTGACGAGTTCTCCAAAATTATTCACATATAGTGATTGACGTAGTAAATCGGGATATAAGGGTGTGTTTGATATGAAGAAAGAAAATATTTTTTAATTTTTTCATGTTTGATTGGCCTAAAAGTTTACCAAATAACTTATTTTCTTCAAATTTAAGGAAAATAACTTTCCTCCAAAAAAAAAATAGAATTTTTTTTTTTCCAAAACTCTCCTCCAACCTAAAATTACAATTTTCTTCTTACTCCACCCTATCCTGACCTTTCCCCTCTCAAAAAAAAAAAAAGAAACTTAAAATTTTAAAATTTTCTTTTAAAAAAAAAATTGATTTGTTTTTACACCTATCCTCATTTAGTTATTTTTTTACCCTATCCTACTCCGGACCACCCTTACCACTACGACCTCTGCAAAAAAATTTAAAAAAGTTCTTTATTGAAAAATATTTCAAACTTTTTAGAATTTTTTTTACCCCACCTCTACCCCCCCCCCCCCCACAAAATAAAAAATTTTAAGATTTTCATTTTGTTTGCACCTCATCCCTACCCTGCCCCCACAAAAAAATTAAAAAAATTAAAAAAATTATTTTTAAAAAAAAGTTGAAATCCTGATTTGAAAGTCAGGTCCCGAGTGGGGTAGGAGTGTCAATCGATCGGTTTGATTGGGTTTTTATGTATTATCAATTTGGTTTATCAGTTTTCAATTTTTAAATACACTAAACCACTAAGATATTTTTTATCGGGTTTGATCTTTAACGGTTCGATTTTCAGTTTAACCAATAAGAAAATGCTTATAAAACAAATATATGATTTCTCTAATAAATTTGACGCGATGCAACAATAATGTAACTATAAAAATACTCATAAAATAGAAACTATAATAACAAACATGAAAAAAAAAACTATACATGTATAACACAAAGAGAAATTAAGAGGAATATGGTTCTTACTTTAGGTTGTGATGGCTTGTATAATGTAAAGTTGTGAACTCAAAATCACAGTGAAGTATGAATTGAAGGCTAAATAACAAAGACATAACTATTAACATATTGAGATTAATATTTAATATTTTTGTTTAGGTAAAAGTAGTAAATTACTATAGTCTTAATGGGTTATCGGTTTACCCAATAACCCAATATTGAAAATCAATACCGAACCGATAACCCAATAATATTTTTTTATAAAACCATTAAAAAATCGTTAACCCAATAACCCAATAGCAATAAATCAATAACATTTTTTCCATTCGATTTTTGCGCACCCCTAGAGTGGGTGTGGTCGAATTTCAATTTGAAAATCGAGCTAGAATATACATACTAGTTTTCAAACATGTGTGTTGCACATGTATCCATGTTATATATATATATATATACACACACTAGTTTTTTGACACGTGCGTTGCACGTGATTATCAATTCAGAAAATATAGGTTATAGTAAATACTATTGCTTATTTAAGTGAAGATTGAATGCTAAGCTTAACACAAAATAATATTGCAGATTCTTTTGTGAATGTTCAATGTGGATCGTCATATATATTTCTTTTTCACGCGAACCTATGAAAATGGTGAATGAAAAAATTTATGAGTTAGATGCAATAATGTATATATTTATTTCAATTTGATGAGGTTCAAACATGTAATTAGTCCTATCTCACTAATATAACCTTATAGACGATATTTTTTGTGCATTTTTCTTGTAATCTAACCAGATGTTCTTTGCACTTGTATTCCGCGTTAGTCTGTTTAGATGTCGTATGAATATGTGAAGAGAACAACTACATTTTATCTTTTAAAACTATTTTTTGTATATTAATTTTTATTTTATAATTTATAACATAATAGATGACGTTCTTATTGTTGGCTCTCATATTTGACTTCTGATTGACTGTGTACATGAATCAAATATAGTTATCTGACTGTCCCTAGTTAACTAAGAAAGGTTTCCTTTTTTTTTATCGAAAAAACATAAAAAATAAAATTAAACAATATATTCTATCTGTGAAAACATATATATAATCACTTGTTCGTTTTACACCCAACAAAGATATAATTCATATACTTGTAAATGATTTTCAATTTATTCAACAAAGCATGATTCGTCAAAGGAAAAATAACAAAACTGTGTTATCACATATATAGGGGTGGTGTAATAATATGAAAAATTATTGGTCTAAAGTTAATATAAGAAAAGTTGAAAGATAGAAATAATTAGTGTAATAACAATGGAATTCATACTATTAAAACTAAGAATGTCAAAGAGTGTGAATACCGTTTGCAATAATTAGTAATAACTAAGAGAATTTATAATGTTATAACTAAAGAATTAATGTGTAGTAGCTGAATTTCTAATAAATTTTATACTTACATAAATAAATAGGAATTTTAGTTAATGTTACTATTTTTTTAATAGTTATTAGATTTTAATTTAGTGTAGGGACAAAATGTAAATGTGTATTCCATATTACTGAATATAAAATTTATTTTGTAAATGATAAATTTTAAATGATTCATATATATTAACATATTTTGACATTTGTTGTGAGTTTTTTTTTTAAAAAAAACTCTGAACATTTTAAAATAATATATTTTTAAAGTTAGAAGATCTTGTTAACTTGATAATACATTTGTGGCATATATAATACTTTAATTTAAATACCAATATCTACCCAAATATAAGTATATATTTGCATTAATGAAAATATTTATCTCATAAAAATTAGCCATTAAATAAATTATAAAAATTAAACAAATACAAACATCAATTGGCGTTATGACAAGTCATATGAACTTTTCTTCGTCTAAAATGCTAAATATTAAGAAATAGTAAATAAGTAAAACAAAAGGGCAATGTTTATATAATAATAACTATTTTTAAGGAAACTTCCTACTAAATTATATAAGTAGCATTGATAAATAAAGTCATTCTTTTGTCTTGAGCATGAAAAAAATAAATTGTGAAAATTCTCTAAATTTTTGAAAAAGATATTCTGAAGCACATATCTAAATCACAAGAGAAACTGTTCATTAAAACAAATGAATTTAGACTGCATCATGTTAACTTCATATATTGAAACATTACATACTAATGTATATATTATTAAAAAATTAATTATTATATCATCAAAATTATTTTCCTCAAGTACGGTTATGGAATATACCCTCTTAGGATAGAACGATTTACTTCATCAGAATAGTGGTACCTCATATTCCACTAAGCTACAAACTCACTCAACGGAAATAAATCACAAAAAGAATTCAAAATGCAAGAATAAGAAGAGTAGAAGATTAAAAAAATTGTGATTGAAAAATGAGAGGAAGCCCCTCTAGTTATAGTCAACAAATGATAGTATGAACAAGTGTTTTTTGTGTCATATCTAAGAAATCATGACCTTTCTGAGAAGTTACAACCCTTTGGAAAAGTCACAACTCATCGAAAAATCACAACCCTGTGAAAAAAGTCACAACTTATCGTAAAAGTCACAACTCATCGAAAAAGTCACAACTTAAGTTAGGGATATTATAGTAATTTAACATTCAACTTAGGAGTTCATGCTTTTTTACGACAATAATCTTTTTATAGAAAATTGAATTATAGAAGACTAATAGAGAGAAAATATAAAATATAAACATAGAAGGAAAAAAACAACATACGCATAAATAATATTATTACGAATTGTATTTACATGTAGGTTTCAGTCATAAATATAAGGGATAAGGGTCTGAAAAATACCCCAACTTTGGTCGAATTTGCTGTTGTGATACTAAACTTTCATAAGGACCTATTACCTCCCTAGACTATTTAATACCGTATTTTTATCCCTGAACTATTTAATAGTGTATTTTAAAGGTATATATGTGCTCACGTGGACACATTACTATTTATAATTTTGCATTATTTTTTATGTCCACGTGGGAAAATATATATGTTTAAAATACGGTATTAAATAGTCTAGGGAGGTAATAAGTCCTCATGAAAGTTTAGTATCGCAACAGCAAATCCGACCAAAGTTGCGGTATTTTTCAGACCCTTATCCCTAAATATAATATGTAGTACATTTTCTATTTATTTGTAATGAGTAATTTAATTTACGATATATACATACTTTTATAGAAAAATATTGAACTTGATATATACACAAAAATAATATATGAGGTCAACTATAGAAATCAAACCTATAAATTTAATCACTATTTAGAAAAGTATAAATTGGATGAAGTCGTTACTTTATTATATTGTCATGGTTTAGATGTTGGAGGAGAAATTAAATCAAACATAACCTGCAAAAAAAATCAAAATAGGAATAAAAATATAAGTAATTGTCAAAAAATTAAAGGGTCGGAATAAGAGAGCTTCTCTTGGTACGTGGGAAAAGGGTCTGAAAAATACTTCAATTTTGGCCAAAATTACTGTTACGATACCAAACTTTATGAAAGACATTTTACCCCCTGCACTATTTTAATAGTGTATTTTAAAGGTATATATGTGTCCACGTGGACACATTACTATTTATAATGATGCAATATTTATGATGTCCACGTGGGCACATATATACCTTTAAAATACACTATTAAATAGTGAAAGGGGGTAAAAGGTCCATTCCAAAGTTTGATATTGTTACATCAATTTCGGTTAAAGTTCGGATATATTTCAAACCTTTTTCCCGTTGATATTTCTATGTCCTTACCAAGTATATTATTCGTTATTTATAGTGTGTTGAAATTGTTGTTTTGTTACTATTCATAACATCCCAAAATAAATACAATAAATGAGGTAATAATGAAGAGAAAATGAAAAGTCAGTAATTCTCTTTAATGTCAAACTTTTGTAGGTGAAATTATAAGGAATAAAAGGGGTAATGCTAAATGGCCAAAAAATTTAAAAAGTGTAAAATATCTTTTTTATTTTAAAATAAATTGATTGTTTTTTCATTTTTTTAGTTAAAAGGTATTAAAGTTAAAAAGGTAAAAATGTTCAAAAAAAATAAATAACATAGGTAAAATACCATTTTGATCAAATTCTGGCCAAATTTTATGGCCAAAAGGATTTTTCCTATTAAATATAGAGAACAATAGTTATTTAAATTTAATTTATTATTTAAGTAATGTAGGGGAAAATAGTAAATGCCTATTCAATGCATGAATTGGTGAACCTTTGGTCTTTCCAAATAATTGATAGATTACGTGCAAATAAATGCATATCTTTCTAAAATAAAATGTTATAAGTGTGGAAAACTTGGCCATATTGCCCCTAATTGTAGGTTGAATAAGTTAAAAACTTTAAAACTAGATGGAGAGACCAATGATAAGGTTTATGGCTTGTTATACACCTCGGGTTCTGACGACGATTATTATTCTGAATCTGATTCAGGTTCTGATATTGAACTACTTGATTTATCTGATAATGATAAAAATTGTGATATCCCTTGCACCACTTGTAAAAATACTTGCAATTGTGAAGATGATGAAATTTATAAACTTCAATCGCAATTTCAAGACTTCAATATGAACACAATCACTTCTGATAATGTGATTGAATTTTTAAAAGAAGTTACTGATAACAAACTTCGCAAAAAAATCATTAATCTAGCTACTTCCAATGAGGCTAGTTCAAGTTCTTCTAAACCTTTCGAAAACAAGAAGAATGATTTTAATGATTTTGAATATTCGGCACCTTATTCTTTAAAGGAGGTTGATAATCGTCTTATAAAAAAGAATGATTTTCCTGAAAGAGATTCTTCTTTCGATGATTTAAAGTTGAGAATTTAAAAAGAGAGATTAAATCTCTTAAGCAAAATCAATTGATTTGTGATCATAGAATTACTCAGATTGAGATACATAATTTTGACTATTCTAAAGACATGTCTTCTAAGAATAAAGATATTTCTTAAAATCATATTGAGAAAGAGCCTATTAATCTTGACCCTAAGAATGATATGTTTCTAAGAATGATGCAAATTATTACTGCTCATAAATGGTATGTTAAATGTACTATTTTGATTGATAACAGTTTTTCTATTACTAAAATTACAATGATAGATAGTGGTGCAGATGTTAGATGTATTCAAGAAGGCTTAGTGCCTACAAAATATTTCCAAAAAACTACTCATATGGTTAAGTCTGCATTAGGACATGCTTTAGATATAAAGTATAAATTGCCTAATGCGAATATTTGCCAGAATAAAGTCTGCATTCCTCATTTCTTCTTTCTAGTCAAGAATTTATTATATCCTCCAATCATACTTGGAACCCCATTCATAAATGCTATCTATCGTTTTACTTGCATTATCTCAAAAGGATTTTCTGCCACTTATAAAGACAATGAAATAAGTTATACTTTTGTAACAGATCTAGTAAGTAGAGATATTAATGCTTTAATTAATATGAAGCAGAATCACATGGATTCTTTACAGTTAGAATTATTTAGTACGAATATATTTGATTCTCTGAAATCTGCTAAAGTGAAGGTAAAAATTAAATTAATTTCCAAATAAATTGCCATTGATATTTGTGCAGATCACCCCAGTGCTTTTTGGAATAGAAAAAAGCACATTGTAACTCTTTCATATGAAGAAGAATTTTCTGAAGATGATATCCCTACTAAATCTCGACCCTGCCAAATGCAAAGTCAATTGATCTTTGATTAAACCTTCTAAATTCCTCGGTCTTGCACAACCTTTTATGTTAATAATCCTGCTGAAAGGGAACGAGGTGTCCCTATATTGGTTATTAATTATAAACATTTAAGAAAATATTTAAAATGGATTAGGTATCCTATTCCCAACAAAAGAGACTTATTGTCTAGATTATATGATGACAATATATTTTTAAAATTTGATTTAAAATCAGGATATTAGCAGATCCAAATATTTAAAGAGCATGCTTATAGAACAACTTTTAATGTTCCATTTGGACAATATGAATGGAATGTTGTGCCATTTGGATTGAAAAATGGCCTATCTGAATTTCAGAAAATCATGAATGATGTTTTTAATTCATATTTGGATTTTATCATTGTTTATATTGATGAAATTTTAGTATTCTCTAAAACATTTGAAATGCATATTAGGCATCTTGATATTTTTAAGAAAATTGTTATACAAAATGGTTTGGTCATCTCAAAATAAAAAATGATTTTATTCCAAACTGATGTTCGATTTCTAGGACATCATATTCGTCAAGGGAAAGTTACCCCGATTCAAAGATCCATTGACTTTGCATTAAAATTTCCTGATATTATCACTGATAGAACTCAATTGCAAAGGTTCTTGGGAAGTTTAAATTACATATCCCCTTTTTATAAAAATCTATCTCGTGATTTGACCCCTTTATATGACAAACTAAAAAAGGATTATAAATCACCTTGGACTGATAGTCATACCGCTTTGGTAAAGGATATTAAACTTCGAGTTCGATCCTTACCTTGCTTAACTCTTGCTAACCTTGCTTGACAAAAAATTATTGAGACAGATGCATCTAATATTGGATATGGTGGGATATTGAAACAAATAAATCCCAACGATAAAAATGAATATTTAATTAGATTTCATTCTGGAAAATGGAGTGAGGCCCAGAAAAAATATGCTACTGTGTCCCATGAAATGTTAACCATTGTTAAATGTGTGTTGAAATTTCAGGATGATTTATACAATCAAAAGTTTTTAATAAAAACTGATGCTCAATCTGTCAAATACATGTTTAATAAAGATTTTAAGCATAGTGCTTCAAAATTAATATTTGCAAGGTGGCAAGCTCAATTAGCCCCTTTTGATTTCGAAATTCAATATAAAAAGGGAGGTGATAATTCTTTACCGAATTTCTTATCGAGAGAGTACCTTCAATAAAATGTTTTACAAAACCTTTTCTGATAAAGAAATTTTTATTATTATTCTGAAGGTAATTATATTAAAAGATCTGAAGGATTTTATTATTGAAAAACTCATTGCTGACAGTATAGAAGAAGATTTCTCTATACATGATTATTCGGAAGAAGTCAGAGATAATTTGACCGATTATTATTCAATGATTAAAGATTGTTATGTATGCAGGATGGATCCACTATGGATTCATGCTAAAGGCAGGGGAAGGGGAAGAACAACCCCAGGGAGATCATCCCATGGACCGTTATACGGATCCACAACTAAATCACAATCTTATCAAGGATCGTCATACATATCCTCATCAAACTCCCCAGTTATACAAATAGGAAGAAAAAGTTTGATAAATGAGAAGATTTCTTTCCAAGAAGAATCTTCATCCAATCCAAGGCAATCTGTTAATTTGGAAGATATTCCAGAAGATAGTCTGTTATACAGTCATATGCAGGCATATTTGGCTACTCAAAAGCAAAAAGATACTTTTGCTTCTATTACCAAAGAGGATACTGATGATATCAAATCCTATGAAAAATTACAGAAAAAAGAAATGATATTTCTTTTAGAAAACTTTGAACTTCTGAGAAAGGATGAACCATGGAAGATATTCTAGAGGTACCTAATCAATGGATTATATTATCCGGGTGAGTCATACAAAATTTGATCTTATTATGAAGAAATCTTGATAAGCTCAGGAAGTGCAGAACGTCAGCACTTCTCCGGTTCGGGTTATAACTCAAATGAGAATGTTTATAACTTCTCAAAATTTATTATTAAATAGATTATATCTGTTGAAGATTGGTTATTTCTACGATAAAAGAGAGGCAGATAAGCCTCAATAATACACGGATGAATTTCACATATTGGGATTATATCCAAACATTTGATAAAGTGTTATATTATAATAATGATAGACATAAACACACTTGGTTTATAATGGTGTGCGCAAAGATATTTGCAGAACCTATCCCAAATTGGTTCATAAATTGGTGGTCATACCACGGTCCTACAATTCAAATCTTACCCGAACAATTCCTCAAGTTATACAAGGAATGGATCAAAGTGTCACCAGATCTTCATAAATTATATCACGCAGATCATATCTGCTGGTTAGAAAAAATAGATCAAATCTAATTTTTTATTGAATTTTCGATACCATGGATACATAAATGGACTCCTGAAGTAGGTTTCACGGAGGAAAATATTCCTTGCCTATACAGGACTTATTACAACAACTTTTGGGACAAGCTAATGAAAAAGGATCCCAAAAAGAAACAATTAATTGGTCAAGATCTTTTGGATATCATCAACAAAAAAAATAAAAGAATATAATAAAATCCCTCAAAAGAGAATTGTTGATGATAACTTAGTCAGGCTTATTGCCAGAAGGATCTCCTTTCAAGACGGAGATAAATAAAGCATGATCAATGATTATTTGGAAGAAGTAAAAAGAAATTTACTTCAAACTATTAACTAGATTGATAAATCAGAGACATCGATGCGGAGTGAAACTAGCAACGATGATATTGCGGAAGAGTCACGGCGAAATGAAACATACAATATACTGTCTACAACCGATCTTCAGAATGCAGAAGAATTTTTGCAACAAATGAAGGCCATGGATAAGAAACATGGCAAAGAAAAGGCATAACAAAGATAGCATCGTAAAGCCTTGAGCCCACTCAACAATAGATACACTATTGCCTTGAGCCTACTCAAACAGTAATTCATTAACAGTAGATACATGTTTAGGGACCCCAATGGTGGAACCCCTTTTACTGTTTTACTTTTTGTCTATAAATGCTTTCATTTTCTTAAAGGAGAGGCATCAGAAAAATAAACACTCTCTCATAGATAGTTGTATGTCTTTGTAAAACAATCAGTTTGTAAGCACTGTTCTGATCATAAATAAATATCCGGTAAGTTCTTCAGATCTTAGGCTTTGGACACAACCATCTATATAAGGTATTTTTCTTTTGCTTAGATTTCTTTTAGTTCCGTCTCTCCCAACCAGGACTATGTCTGGCTAAAAATCTCATATCTAAGTTGAATAACTAACTTCTCTCCTATATAGACCATGAACGATCTAAGCTTTATTAAAATATAAAGGAATTTTGTTATGGGTTCTTGACTTGATTTTGAGATCGCGGTACAGTCGGATCTAGCACTACTCTTATTGGCTTTGCCTTAGTGGCTCCGTCTGGTCAGCCATGATTCACAGCTCGATAAGGAGTTGAAAAAGGGCGCCTTAAACTCGGTTAGAACTACCAGACACATGGGCTCAATAAGAAGTATGTATTAGATCCTTGACATGCTCTTTGCTCAGGAAAAAGTATCACCATGCAGTACGAGAAGCTATATAAAAATTCTTGCGTATTTCAATTCTTATGCAGTGCGGACTACCGCTAGCTTAGGGATGCTGAGTTGCTAGATCTGATTAGTGGATTACCGCCAGTCACCGATCCTGTAATCTGGCTGAGTTGTTAGATCTGATTGGCGGATTACCGCCAGTCACCGTTCCTGTAATCTGGTATTAGAGCCTAGAACTTTCATGGTATATATAAAATGGAGGTGAACTATTTAACATAGATATGATCTTTGTTTTATGGATCCGGGAGAAACTTGTACAAAAAGTACTAGACTTGAAGAGGTTGATATACCTCAAAATCTTGATTTGTTAAACAAATGGACTATTCCTAAAGTTCCGATTAAAACTATTTATGATTATGGTTGGTTTGATAAATTGTCTTCTAAACAATTAATAAAAACTACGGAGCAATCTTTAGCTTTAAATTCGTCTGAACAGACTATTCGTTTGTTAAACGAGCGTGATATTAATTTATATAAAAATCAGTATAACTACCTACATATTGGTATGGTTCAAATTGTTTTTAAGCCTTTGACCCTTAAAGGGTTACTTGAAACATTTTTAGTAGCTTTAAGAGACGCTAGACATTTAAATTTTAGAAAGTCTCTAATGGGTTCGATTGAATCTACGGTGGCCTATGGTCCCGTATATTTTAATACTCAACCAAATTTGTAATTATCTCTTTCTGATGTTAATATTCTTGATGCCTTAACATTAAATGTTAAAACGCATGGTTATAATTATGTGCCTGGTTCAGAACTCATAAGTTTATCTTATACAATTTATTTCAAATTGTTATCCACTTTAAATCCAAGATGTAAATTATACGATACATCTGATCAAACTATTTTGGTAGAAACCAATTTTGCAAGACCACCAGGAGACCTATTAAGTGGGAAGAAATTGATTTTTCAACTATATGGACTCTAAATTCGGTCATATCCCCAAATCAATTAACAGATGCGGTTACCGATTCTGATTATTTTCATGTATCGCAAAATCCCGATGGTAGGATTTGTATTCAGTTTTATGATAATATCTATGCGCCTCATAGGCAGTCATTTTCTACTAATAGGTTAATGCTACTGTGAGTCACAGTTATAATAGACATTCTTTATCAAGTCGTAGACTTTTGCCTGCTATTCATCATATTTCCCCTATTGAACCTATTTATGGTCCAGCACGTGATCGTGCCGCTTCTTTACATACCATTGCAACATATAGCAACTCAATGGTAGAAAAGGTTAAGATTGACCATAGAACTAATATAGTTTAGGTAAATGATGATATTTTTGACAAGGATATTCCTTATGTCTCCGAAATGGAGTTTGACCTAAATGATTCTTAATGATTTCACAACAACTTGATTTTAGCCCAGGTTCTCTGGCAAGAAATATATTCAAAAAGAATTTCTTGATGAAAAATGGAACCGATTTAAAACTTGGTTCTTTGATTCTTATAGCAAAGAAGATATGAATAATATCTCTCAAGAGTTTTATGAAACTTGTGCTTTGCATAATCAAATTATGTATTTTGTTCCATTGTTTATAACCACTTATTTGCCTTTATATATTAATGTTATTAAAAGAACTTATAAAGATGGTAGTGGTAATCTTACAAAAGCCATCTACCCCCCTCAGTCATCTTTTGTTTTGCCAAATATTACAGGTATTACTTTCTCAGCATTTCAAAAATTAATTGAAGAAGATATTGTTTCTATCAGTATTGCTGAAATTAATAAGCTTATTACTCAAAATAATTATTTGAGTTTATATGTTAAAGTTTTGGGTGAGCATATTAGCTCTCTTGATAAAAAACTTGATGAATTAACTATTTTAATAAAAGGTATAAAAGTTGATATAGCTAAGACAAATATTGCTTCTACTTCTGAAAGCAAAGCCGAGGTTGTTCCTACTCATGTTCAAAGACCTCCTGAGATTCAAGATTTTAAATTTAAATCATTAAATGATTTGGAAGAATTTCTTGATAAAAAGATTTCTGGTTTAGATTTTAAAGAACTTCTTGATAAAAAGCTTTTTGGTTTAAATTTTAAGCCAATTGATATATCGCAAGATTTTGCAGATAAAATGGAAACTACGGTTGATTATAAAAATCAGGTTTCTTCAGAGTTTAATAAGCTCAGAGGTTATCCCAGAAAAAATAATGGTTATGCTACTAAACCAAGCATGCATACTTATTATTTTCCTCGTCCTACTCCTCAAGATGTTTTAATAGAGGAACAAGACTGATATTAGACTAATACGTCTTATAGTGGTTCCGAAATTTATGAATGGAATCTTGATGGGTTGATTGATAGATAATTGACTATTCTTGTTCATAGAATGCTTATGTATGCAACTATCTGTAAAAGTGTTAAAAACACAAATAGGACTATTTGCAAAATGATTGTTGCAGGTTTTATTGGCCAACTTCGAGGCTGGTAGGATAATTATTTAAATATGGAAGAGAAAACCTCTATTATAAATGTTGTGCACTACAACAAAAACAGTCTCCAAGGAAGGGAAATCTTGTCTCTAAAAGTCTGAATCTGGTCCCTAATAGGCATTTGGGACCTAAGAAAGCTGGTTGCCACTCGTCCTACTAGCTTCCGTCGCTATTGGTAAACAACGACGAGTTTCAAAAACCGGTCGTGAAATGGTGTTGGGACGGAAAAGAAATCTGGTCGCCTCTGTCGTTTTAGAGACCACAATTCTGGTCTCAAATACTTTTTAGATATCTTAGAAAAAGGTCGTTAAACCTCTTTAGGGACGATCAGGAACTGGTCCTAGAATAGCTTTTCGCGACGAGCAATGACCTTGTTCTAGAAACAAGTTAGAGGCGAGTAACAACTTGGTCCTAGAATAGATTTAGCGACGATCAACAACCCGATCCTTGAATACATTTAGGGACGTTCAGTGACCTGGTCCTAAAATAGATTTAGTGACGATCAAGTTATTCTAATCCTAAATTAATCATTAGAGACGAGCACCATTTTTTGTCTTAGATTGACCTTTAGGGACGAGCAATAATATTGGTCTCTAATTGACCACCAATGGTCCTAGAGCAATTGATATCATCCACAAATATTATTTGCT
>JAJOOR010029760.1:0-16811 GCA_036250505.1 Solanum acaule | reverse complement strand
CAAGGAAGAAAAACTACAATGCAAGTTAGCAAGATAAGGATCAAAAGTTCATGATGAGTCCAACAAAAAGTGTAACTTTTTTGTCACATTTTGCTATGGAAGCTCTAATATAAAAACAGGATGAACACATGGAAGCTTCTTTACCAAATTCAATTGATTAGAGTCCTCTACTGAATGATCCACATTGTCTATGAATCCGCGTGTATACGGGAAACTGCATTCGTGAAGATCAAATAGTAAAGAAAATGTTACAAAATCATACTAGCATAGAAGATTAAGCTAAAAAAAAAACATTTTCTGGAGTACAAAATGGTTCCTACTATAAACAAACTTCATACAAAAACTAAAACACTAGGAAATTAACAAGAGAAAATAACAAAAGCCCTTCAATTTTCTTTTTTCCATTTTTGCTACAAAACCTTTGAACTTTTGCTTTTTAAGACCAACATCAATGAAATTGAATCAAGAAAATTGCAACTTAGAGAAACCCCAAATACAAAAAAAAACAGAGATTACAAAATACTAATCTCTCTGTTTCAATTTACGTGATATCATTAGGATTTCAGAGTCTAACAACTTTAGTTTTGATGGTGACTTATAATAATTAACAATTCAAAATATTTAAAAGACGAAAGAAAAAATCACATACAAAGAAAAACTAATTGGACTCTCGAAAACAGAACGGTGCCACATAAATTGAGACATAAGAATTATACATACAATAACAAGAAGAAATTAAATGGTTACCTCTTCGAACGCTTGTGTTTAAAATTGGTTACTTGCATTTGCAATATCTTTCTCCAACACCCTTTTCAAGAACTAACCTGAAAGCTTGCCATGAACATATATACTCTGAACTTTCAACACTAAAAAAACTTGCAAATACACAACAAAAACAGCCAAGAAAAGGCAACCCTTTTGACAAAGAATTAAAGTAAGTGGTGCATATATACTCTTTTGCTCCAAAAAAATCTGTTACAGGCAGAGTCCCAATACACAAGCTTTTTAGTAGTAAAGGTGAAGGAACTAAACTTTTTCAACATAGAGCACATTAAATCTACTAAGTACAACACCTCCAAAAGCAAAAATCTTTACTTGATTACAAGGAAAGTCCTTTAAAGTGATGGCTGAATAATGAAGTGCAAATTAAAACTATAACTTTACAAGAAATTGATGAAAATAAAAAAATAAAATTAATGACAGCTTATAATTGGATTACTAATTTAAGTTGACAAATCTTTAGACTGTAAATTATCGGGAGTAGTATAATTGAGTCATGGGTCTAGTGACAAGTGACAACAATGTTAGTAGACCATCCTAAGTTGGGGTTAAAAACAGAATATATACCCGCTACGTCTTAATTTATTTGTCTTACTTCTCTTTTTGGTTAACTTTTTTTAAAAAAAGTGTCTCTTTCATTTTTAATAATTCTTTTATTGTGAAATAGTTAAGAGCACAAGATTATAAAATATTTTGATACATTATACGTATTTCTAATTTTAGATTATAATATTCGAAAACTTATTTTTTACTTTTTAAATTTCTATGTAAAATAAAAAAATAGAGGAATAAATTGAAACAGGTCCAACTAGCATGTCTGAGGCCTTACCTTTGTTGGGAATTTGTGTTTTTTAAGTTTTATATTTTGAGACAATTAACAGAAAGTTTGTGTGCTTGAAAATTAGAGGTCTACTGAGTCCTGACACACTTGAACAAGTGTTTCATGTAGATCCAACAACTCAATAAATTAAGACTATATATTATATGTGCAAGTGTGTATAATTCAAGCATATTATAACCACTATTTATAAGGAATAGCATCTCATCAAAACTTAAACAATAGACATCTTTTTATTTGCTACTCATGGTTTTACCAAAAATATCATGCTTGTGCATAGCCGAAAATCAACTAAGAAAAAATTAATTATTATTTGTTAAATTAATTTTAATCAAATATAAATAGTGTATTTTTTCGCTGAAGAGAGTTTGGATGAACCCTTCGACGCTATCTAGCTCGGCCCTTGTCCTAGAAGGTCTAGCTAGAGACAATCACTGCAATTTAAAAGCTTCGAGAAATCAATCACAAAATTGATCAGTCTATATATATAAATCTATTTGAAAATCAATTTAATTTTTTATTGGTCTTCTACTTGAGGTCCCGAATTCACAAATTTCTTCTATATGTAAAATTGAATTTAAAGTAGAATCAAATGTAACAAAATTGATCAGTCGCTACACGTATATATATCTATTTGTAAAATACAATTTTATGAAGGTGTGCTTATCATTCACGAGACATCAAAGAACACTTACCTAGCCCTAGGATGAGAGGAGAAGGGTTCCGGAGCTCTTGAAATCGAGTGAAATGAGGGGAAATGAGAGAATAGGTCAGATTTTACGTATTTATAGAAGTTGTCAGAGATCATTTACGGCCACTCATGTTTGGACCGTACATCGAACATGTATGTGGGCCGTAAATGGACAAGCCTTCTTAAAATCTAAAATTTGAATCTTGAAAATAAGATATGTTAGATGTCATAAGAAGTAAATATAACTTGATGGCATAAACATGATTTAAATTAAGAAGTATATATATATATATATATTACCTAATTAATCTCCATCACAATTGAGATCTAAATCTTGTAATTTAAAGCAATTTTGGAATACCTTTATTGTCATTTTATACTCTCTCAAGGGGATCTATGTATACGGGTGGGGTGTCATCGCATCGAAATGTTTTGATTAAAAAATAAAGTAAAAAAAATAAAAAATAAATATATATATATATATATATAATGTATAAACACTCAAAAAAATGATGGGGAACGTAGTGCCAGTGGTGTAGAAGCTTCTATATGTATTATACTTGTGGATGCGAATGTTAGTTAGAAGCTTATTGCTTACTTGGGGGGGTCAAAAGTTTAAACTCAATTTGAACAATTTTTTTGACAAAACATAGCAAGCCCTTTATTGTTAAAAAAAACAATAGAATGGAACCTCGACCTCTAATTAATATTATTTGTCCCTAATTATTTGTCCCTAATTATTTGTCCACTTTTGAATTAACAAATCTATTAAGAAAATAATAATTGACATAGTTAATTTACCATTTTACTCCTATTAATTATGAATTGGATGAATTAAAAACTTAAGATTTTCAACAAGTTCTACATTTTTCAAGGTCATTAATTGAAGGTATAAAAGGTAAGAAAAATTATTCTTTCTTGATCTGTCAAAATTGACAAGTAATTAGGAACAGCTAAACAAGGAAAAGTGGACAAGTAATTAGGGAGGAAATATTAATATTCAAATAAATCAATTAATGAGCCAAGGTTCTTCTATGTTCACATAATTGATGATAAATTATACTCTTTTGGTTCTAATTTACTTAGTGTTTCGAATTTTTAAATTTTGAGATTCAAATAAGTCTATTTAGATCGTAATTTTTTTATATATCTTTTTAAAAATATTTTGAATTGTCAATTATTATGACTTATAGTACTTTTTATATAGTTTAGAAATATATAAATTTCATTTAAAAAAATTGAAGATTCCATGCGTAAATTTCTGATTCCGCTACTTCTACAAGGTCAAGTGAAAACAAACATTTTACTATTTGGCATCGGTGTTCATGAGAAACAGTAAAAAGAAGTTAAAGATGTTTAGATGTACAATTTTATTTATCGATCCGCTAATAGAAATACCAATTTTGAGTACCTATATAAATATATTGGGCAAATATATATATATATATATATATATATATATATATATATATAGTTGCGGAATATTTACTGTTTTTAAGCAGTAAAAACTCTATAGTTTTTTTTTTATATATATATATCGTGTCTATTTCTTTTGCTTTGCTGACGCAGTTGTGGAACAGAATATACGTCTTATTCCATATTATCAGAAAACTTTGTTAAATTCTTTTCATGAGACTCAATTCATACCTTTTTGTTGTGTCTATTCAAGTGTCAAGTCTACAAAGCATCTTCTAATAACGTGGTATATAAAAGATACTCCCTTTATTCCATATTAATGAGAAAGGCTGTAAAAAAATTAGTAAATATGAAATAAAAAGATAGTTAAAAAGTGTTTTGCCAATAATCAAAATTTGATTATCTTATAAGCAGCTTCTTCTTTCAACTTTCAAGAAACTCACGGTACTAAAATGGTCAAACAGGGATTAAATAAAAGCAATTCGTACTACAACAAAAACAGTTTTTAGCAGCAATAAAAATGTATACTAATAAAGAGTTTTTTCCGATATTAGTTAATTATCATTGAATTCAATATCACTATAAGATTTAGGTATACATTTACCAAGAGGGTTAATTGCCTCTAAAAAATTATTTAGTGACAGTTAAGTTATTATCATTAATTAATTAATATCGTTAAATATCATTTTTAGTATAGTGTTTATGTGCTTTTAGCTAGTCTTGCAACTCCTCAAAAAAATATTGTTCAACTAACATTCCTAGAATAGTAGTTTCATCAAGATTTTTACTAAGGGGGTCAAAATATAAAAAAGTAAAGAGATGAAAAAGCCGAAGGGGATTACATTTATTGTATATACATAAAAATTAATTCTAACTCTATAAATAGTGTAATTTTCTATTGAAGAGAATTTGAATGAATTCCTCGATCCTACCTAGCTTGACCCTGTCTTGGAAGGTCTATCTAGAGACAATCACTGCAATTTAAAAGTTTCGAGAAATAAATCACAAAATTTAAGAGTGTATCACCAAATTCAATCTAACTGTGGATCAGACAAATTAGAAGTGATACCAATAGACAATAGTACAGTTTGACCTCAAACTTAGTGACGACTAACTTCACGGACGGAGCTAGTATTTAAAACTGAAATCACAATAAAATTTAATAACTTTAGACTAAATTTTATATTTGTATTCAAAAAATCTGTTTAATATATAAATACTTTATTAAGAATTTAAGTTTTTTAAGAAATCATATTTTAGAATCTAGAAAAGGTGGTAATAAATCAAAGAGAATAGGCTCAAATCTGGAATTGAATTTTAAGAAAATACTTATTTATGTCATTCATTAAAATTTTGGCTCATCTATGTTATTTCCATTTGAGAAAAGGCTCATCTATGTCATTATTTGTAAACTAAATATATTTTTGATTTTGCAGCCACTTTTTATACGTGGTCAATTATGACTCGGCATGTCATTAATTAAACCATCTTTTAAAGGGAAAAGGCTCAATTTTAAATATGTCATCGAACTTTGAGTAAAGATTCATCTATGTCATTCATTAAAAGTTTGACTCATCTATGTGATTTTAGTTAATAAATAATGACAGGTGAGTCTTTTCTCAAATAGAAATGACGTAGATGAGCCAACTTTTAACAAATGACATAAATGAGCCTTTTCCCAAATGGAAATGACATAGATTAGCCAAACTTTTAACAAATGACATATTTAAGCCTTTTTCATAAATCAAATTACTTTATTAAGATGTACTTATATTAATTTATGTGACGTAATTAGATTCGATATGAAATAAAAAAGGTTTATAGATTTAAATATGTAATACAATGACTCCAAAAGCATTTCATTAAAAGTAAAAAAAAAAAAGACAATTTAAAATTAAATTATTTTAAATAGAAAAATCCATTATTCTTTTTATACTAATTTTTTGGTTTCCGATCCTGGATTCGGTGTCAGAACCCACATTGGAGCCCCAACTAGATTCGGATCATGCACTCCAAATCCTATTCAGAGGTGGCACTCCTAATTACAGAATTTTCTCCATACCCAAAACTCAAACTCAAGACATAATTAAAAGTAAAATAATCTCACCACTACACCACAATCCAGGTCTTTTTGCACGAATTAAAAGAGAATATATAGTATCACATAAAAAATTGTTGTCTGAGAATTATATAAGTTTCATATCATATAAGTGGAAATATAGAACGTGAAATAGTAAAGTTCATTACTGACTTTTAAAAGCAACATATGACTGTATGTGACAAAAAGACACTTGCGATTGCAGACTCGAAAACAAAAGGAGGGAGTTAGACAGTGATGGTTCGATGACAGAAACGAAATCGTAAGCATATGTTATAAGTGGAAAATTAGAAGGTGAAACAATTTAGTACTAGTTAAAGGTAATTTCAAGTTCAATAGATTTTTCTATGATTCAATGCTGAAACACTGACTGTAATCTCTAAAGCAAAGTACATGAATAAAAAAAGGTCAATGCCAAAACTACACATGTAAGTTTTTTTGCATGTGACCTGTTCATGCTTTCTGAGGCGTTGTTGTCAAAACCAGAGGCGAACTCAGGATTTGAAGACTTTGGGTGCACCAATATAAACATAGCTCAAATATGAGCTCTAAGCTTAACTTAAAATAAAAACAATAAAAAATGGCTTTAGTTGGATTCGCACCCTAGTCTCAAGGGTGGTATCTCTAGCTTGTATCAATAGCACAAGAGCACTTCTATGCTTTTCATGGGTACACTGTTTACTATATCATAATTTCTACCAGTTTTTCAAAATAGATATACATATATACATATGATTTTTTCGAAAGTTAGCGGATGCACGCACACCCCTCTCCATAGTGACTGGGTCCGCCTCTGGTCAAAACTGTGTTTATCCCAACAAACATATGCCATTTTTCTTCCATCTTGTAAGCTTACTTTACCTATCAACTCTATCGCATGGAACACTTGGATGAACAGGTTAGTTAACATGGGTCATAATTACTGTAATACATACCTCATTTTCTGTCGTGCAGAATAACACTTAGACATACTCTATAATTTGCAATATTACGCAAATTATGAGATTTTGGCGCGTTCAGATATGTCTAGATACATGTATTTCAAGATACATGGAGTCAAATTTGTATTAGATACATTATATCAAAGTGAATTTACATATATCTGAAATACATAACAAATCTCACTCGTCTTTCTCCCATATCGCTTGCCAAATCACACCAAATACATACAGATACATGTATCTTGTGTGATTCACATGTATCTGGATACATAACAAAATCTTGCTAGCCTCCTTCCCATCTCGCTTGCCTCTTTCGCTATTTTAGTGTATGTGGTAGCAAAAATACATGTATCTAAATATATATTTTCTCAATATATGGTAGAAAACTCTTAATTAGTGATAAAATACCTAATATTTTAAAAGTATAAATAATAATAATAATAATAATAATAATAATAATAATAATAATAATAATAATAATAATAATAAATATGATAGTGAAGTATGTTTAGTTAGTATTTTATTTTATTCCCTTAACCAAACCTCCCATAGTCTATTAATGGAGGCTAAAGTGTATGATTCATGCTGATATATTTTAATAGTAACATTAGTAATTAATACGACCGTTTTCATGAAATAAAATGTATAATAGTGAGCTAATTCTATGATTCAACTCCGTACGTGATTAGTGCTTGCAATACAATTGGAAAAGTTAACTCGACTTAATTTTAAAAAATGTAAGTGTCACGACTTAGACCATCGTGATTGGCATCCACACTAACCCTCCGGTGGAAGAACCACTACTACAACCCAAACCAAGCAACTAAACCAAAAACTAAAGCATTTAAGGATACGAAAACATGAATAATATCTAAAAGCTGAAGTTCTCATAAACTTTCAAAAGATCTAATAATTAACAATGCGGAAAAATACACCTAAAACCTAAAAGTCAATGTACCAAAACATCTAACAATGAACCAAAGTCTAAACAAGAAGGGTCACAACCCCAAACTAACAACTAATAACTAACTAGAAAAGTCTAAATCCGAAATCATGTGGACATAGACGAAAGGAGAACTCATGGCAGCCTGGAAGAACTGGTTCTCCCTTGAATTCGAACTATGATCACTGATCTTCTAAACGAGGTATGTCAATAGCCGCTTGAAGATGTCCCGTACTCAACAAAGAAAGAGCAAAGTGCAGTATCAGTACACAACCACAGTGTACTGGTAGGATCACACGACTATCCCACTAAGTGTAACATAAGCAAGTCAATACAACATAATAATAACATGCATACACTGAACATATACAATATCGATTATCACATGCTCAACAATATATATTTATAACAAGTCATTGGTCCTCTCATGGAACCCAAACCCAAACTGTTAGCATACCGGAACGTGGTACCCGATTCAATGTTTATGCCGGAACGTGGCAACCGATCCCATAATTATGCCGAAACGTGGCAATCGATCCTATAATTATGCTGGAACGTGGCAACCGATCCCAATTAGTATACCGAAACGCGGTATCCGATCCAATCAACACACCACAATCACAAGCACATTCTCAATAATCATACAATCAAGAAGTGATTCATGGCATATAGTTATTCATCTATCTCATTTACAACAAGTGTGATCAATAATGCAACATTCGCATACATACATGTATCATAATGAAGCAAGAACAAACATACATCACACAATCATAGAATCACAACCATCACCTACCTCGAAACAAGCTTGAAACCCTAAGAAACTTGATCCTTCCCTTTTCGGATTCGTTCCGCTTGTTCTTGGCCTACAAACAATCAATACAGTACGGGAATCAATAAACAATTACTAATTACCCGAATTGCTAACAATTCTATGAACCCTAGATCATACCCATGATCCCAAGCACCCAAAATAGGGTTGTTTCCACCATAGAATCTAGATCAAAACCCTCCCCCATCGATAACTACCCATTCTATTACGTTCTATGGATCAAAAAATGGATTCGGGGAGTTAAAAGCTTACCTTTAGCCTCAAGAATGGTGGAAAACTGTCAAGAGTCACCTGGAGTTTGTTCCTTAGCTCTGAAAATTGAAAAGTGTAGAATAAAGACGTTTTGGGGTTTATTTACGACTTTAAGTCGCGTCGAACCCGCCACAGCTATCCTCACATCGCTATAGCGGCCCCGCCCTGGCGACAAAAATCCCGCCCCAACGGCTTGCACGGAACCAGTGAGCTATTTTAATAATTCCAAGACCCTCATTTCACAACACACATTTAACCAACGACGCTAAAAAAATATCGTTCACGCCAAGATCGATTTCGGGAGTTCTACTCACCCGAATTCAATTCCGTAAAGTCGTACGGGTTCCTTAACGACTTATCTAACTACTCATGTAATCAAAATCATAAATAAGTCACCCGATTGTTACCAGATTTTCCTATACCTTAATGACTCCGATTTCGTCCAAATCTGGACTAGGTTAGGAAATTCCAAGTTACTACGAAAAAGTTTTTCGACCCAAAAAATTTTCCCACTAGCTTTTCTATAACGATGGAACCCAGTCGTTACAGTAAGATTTTGGGGGAAAACTCTACGATTAAATATATGTTTAAACTCATTCGATGCACAAAATAATAAATACAAATTGGCGAGTCAAAGATAAGTTTATTTATATGTTGAACATGAATTTCTTTTTCTCCTATTATTGTAGTTTGATGGAAATAATTGTACTGTTTAAGAACTTAATAATTTGGTATTTTTGTAATGTATTAAAACATATGAACATTTGCGTCAGAATGCATTTTTAAAAATAGACCATTGATTAATTGAAGTATGAGTTTCAACTAATGTCCATAATTCCCTAGCGGACCATAATGGTGTGTGTGCCCAGATCTACGAAAACTAGTAAGATTTTGCTTAATGATAAAATATAACAGTATTTTGGTTTTAAAACATAGCAGGATACATGGTATTTGATAAAACCTCCATTGAAGAAGTGATGAAGACCTTCTAGATCATTCTTAGAGCTTAACAGAGAGAGTAAATAACTGCTTGTGTGTATTGATTAGAATGAATACGGAATGAATTACATTTAGTGTATCTACTACTATTTATAGAATGACTAACTAACTGACTAGTCTAACTAACTACTACATAATTTGTTATAACAGAATTCTAGTAATGCAATTACTATTTCACCATTTCTCTACAATCATCTCAACATTCCCCTTGAAGCTAGATGTTGTAAACACATTCAAGACTCCTAGCTTGGACAGTAGATGATAATGTTGACAGCTTCCAAGTCCTTTAGTCAGTAAGTCTGCTTCCTGCTCAGTTGTTGAGACATACTCTGGATGTATCAAACTTTGTTGCACCTTCTCCCTTATGAAATGACAATCAATCTCTATATGCTTTGTCCTCTCATGAAACACTGGATTATTTGCTATTTGCATGGCTGACTTACTGTCTGTAAACAGCTGAATTGGTGTAGGAATAACAATACCTAAACATTTGAATAAACCAATCAACCAGATCAACTCAGACACCGTGAGAGCCATACTTTTGTATTCTGATTCTGCTGAACTCCTAGCTATGGTGTTTTGTTTCTTAGATTTCCATGATATCAAGGATTGACCAAGCTTCACAGTGTAACCAGTTACAAACCTTCTTGAGTTAGGACAACTTTCCCAATCAGCCTCACAAAATGCTGTCAAAATTCCTTTTGCTTCTGCATGCATTAGAACACCAAGTCCTGGCTCATTTTTGAGATATCTGACCACCTTGTGTGCTGCTTCTAAATGGGACTTCTTAGGAGCCTGCATGAACTAGCTTAAAGTCTGAACACTATAGGCAATGTCAAGCTTAGTTAGTGCCAAATAGAGTAGCTTTCCTATCAACCTTTGATACCCTCTCACATATGGTAAAGGTGGATCATCTTCCAGACCACATTGCTGATCATATTCCAAGCTTGTGAGCTTCTGATTCTGCTCAAGTGGTGTAAGTGTTGGCTTGCAGCCACCCAAACCCAACTCAGCTATAAGCTTTAGAATGTACTTTCTTTGGCATAATAAAATACCCTTCTTAGACCTGTATATTTCTATTCCCAAAAAATACTTCAATGGTCCAAGATCCTTGATCTTGAAGGGTGCATGTAACATACCTTTTGCCTCCTGTATAAGGTCCTTGTCATCTCTAGTAATCAACAAGTCATCAACATAAACAAGGATAATCACCTGTCTAGAATTTCTTTTCAAAACAAACTAGGAATGATCCTGTTGACTTTGAATAAAACCAGCTGACAGTAGTGCATTTGTGAGCTTCAAATTCCACTATCTAGAGGCTTGATTAAGGCCATAAAGAGATTTGAGGAGTCTACATGCATGATCACCCCCTTGACTACCAAATCCTGGAGGAAACTGCATAAACACCTCTTCCTCAAGATCACCTTGCAAAAGAGCATTATACACGTCCATTTGAAACAAGAGCCTTTGGTGCATAGCAGCCAAACCAATGACAGCTCTCATAGTTACCATTTTGATTACTGGGGAAAATTTTTCTTGATAATCTAAATCTTCTTGTTGATTGTACCCTTTAGCAACAATTCTGGCTTTAAACCTCTCAATTGCACCATTAGATTGATACTTGATCTTGTACGCCCACCTACAACTAATAGGTTTCTTGCCTTTAGGAAGAGGAACAACCTCCCAAGTGTGATTCTAAACTAATGCATCAATCTCTGATTGCATAGCAGAAATCCACCTAGGATCCTTTAAGGCTTCTTCATAGGAAGTAGGCTCCACTTCAGATGAAATAGCAGCCAGGAAGGACTGACAGTTAGAAGAAAGACCAGAGTAGCCTATAAACTTGGACAAAGGATATAAACAAGCAACATTCCCCTTAGCAGGATGGGCATAATCCTGAAGCCAAGTTGGAGGCTTGGTACCTCTAGTGGACTTCCTTAATTGAGGTTGTGATGAATGACAAGGATCAGATGTAGAAGAGGTAGGACACGACTCAACTGGTGGTGAGATGAGGGACAATTCAGTGGAGGAAGGAGATATGGCAGAATCAGTAGGTGCAAGGTTTGAAGGCATAGTATTAGGACTGGATAGGTCAAAGAACATGGAAGTATTGTGTTTTCTATTTTTCAGTAACAAGAAGGGGAAACCATGTTCCTTGAACATAACATCTCTACCAACAAAGAACCTTCTAGAGTTGAAATCATACAATTTGTAGGCCTTTTGTGTGGAGAAGTACCCTATGTGGACTGTAGGAGTTGCTCTAGGGGAGAACTTGTCTACTTTGGTTGGGATAGTAGCAAAACACAAACACCCAAGAACCCTGAAATGAGAAAGACAGGGAATATGACCATGGAAAACCTCATAGGGAGACTTCCCATCTAGAACCACTGATGGTAACCTATTAATGAGATATATTGTTACCAGTACACAGTCACCCCAAAAAGAAATAGGCAGATTACCTTGAAACTTGAGTGCCCTTGCCACCTCTAGAATGTGTTTGTGTCTCCTTTCCACCACTCTATTTTGTTGTGGAGTGTGTGGACAACTACTCTGGTGTCCAATACCATTCTTGACCAAGAAATCTGAGAACTCTTTACTAAAAAACTCAGCACCATTATCAGTCCTGATCATTTTCACCTGCTTGGTAAACTGAACATGCACCATTTTGACAAAGGATTGAAGTAACACAAATGAATCACTTTTGAGTTTCATTAAAAAAAAACCATATCATCTTGGAATGATCATCCACAATAGTGAGAAAGTACCTATGACCAGTAATATTAGGGACTCTATAAGGACCCCATACATCAATGTGTAGTAAATGGAAAACATCAGTTGCTCTGGAAATACTAAGAGGAAATGGTTTTTGGTTTGTCTAGCTAAAGGACAAACAGTACAATCATTAAAACTACAAAGTGGCACTTTATTCTTTAGGAAATGTAGCCTCTTCATCACAGTAGTAGGGACATGACTAAGCCTCTTATGCCAAACTTGCACATCTTCAGACAATTTTCCTGCAACATTGCTGCTAGCATTTACCCTTTTATCAACAACCTTCTCAGAAGTTTTAGGAAGTAGGAGATAGAGACCTCCTTCCTCTTTACCAATCCCCCTCACTTTCCCAGTACATCGGTCCTGGAAAACATAAAAATATGGAAATAAGAGCACTGAGCATTGTAACTCTTTTGTCATCTTTGAGACTAACATCATATTGTACTTGAAGTCATGCACATACAACACATTTTCAATGGTACAATCATTTGAAATATTGCATCTTCCCTGATACTGAACTAACACATTCTTACCATTTGGCAGATGTACACTACTCTTCATAGGATCATGCATATTACTCAAGTTATTCAGTAAATCCAGATTATTAGTCATGTGATTTGTTTCCCCACTGTCTATTATCTAGGGCTTACAAGCCTATATAGAAGAAGAGTTCTAAGAAGCATTACATGTCATGCTCTCAGCCAGCTCTACTCCATTTCCTTTGTTAAGCATATTCATTATCTGATTGTATTGTTCATCTGTGAAGTAGTTTTGTCCTTTGCTGCCATCAGGCTCAACTCTTGAATGACATTGAGACCTTTGAACATTACCACCACAATTTTTTCCAGCATGCTGTGTGAAGTTGGCTCACTGATGGTATGGTTGTTGCTTACAAGCATTATGAGAACCATTAGAAGATCCTCCTGAAGTCCCTTTGTGCTGAATGGTATCTTCTTTGTCACTAACATAATCAAGTGCAGTCATATTTGGTTTTCTTGATGGTCCCCAATTGTTCTCTCCCATGACATTGTGGTTAAGTTTGATTGGTAATTTTTTCTTTCCCCTATAGCCTGGTGGATAGCCTATTACCCTATAGCAATTACCTTCAAAATGGCATTTTCTTTTACAGATCTCATGAAAGGAATTATTATTATAACTATTATTACCCCCATAATAATTGCCATAGTTATTGCTATTGTTGAATTTTCTTCCTCTTGACTGAGTATCATGAATACTCATTAGGTTTGTACTTTCATTCAACTTATTCCCTACACATGAATTGGATTCACATATCTTCCTTTGACTCTTCTCATGCACAAGCATAGCATGTGCTTGGCTAACAGAGGGAGATGGCATCATAAGTAAGATCTGACTCCTAATAGCACTGTAGGACTCATTTAATCCCATCATGAACTGAAACAATTTTTGTTGTTCTAGATGCAGCATAAAATAATTTGATGCAAGACATCCACATATAGCTGGCACTAATGAACAATACTCATCCCATAACAGACGCAATCATGAATGATAGGTAGAGATATCAGAAGTACCTTGAGAAATTGTGGCTATTTCTCTATGAAGATTGTAGATCCTTGATCCATTCACCTTATCAAATCGCTCATGTAGATCCATCCACACAACATAAGCATTGTCTGTATACACAAACCCATTTACTATCTCTTTCGAAACTATATTCATAATCCAACTCAGGACTGTTGCATTCACTCGTTCCTATTCTTCTGTTAGATCATCCTTGCACGAACTCTTCTTGCATATTCCATCAATGAATCCTAATTTTCGTTTGGCTCGCAATGCAATCTTCATTACTCTGCTCCAAATCGAGTAATTCTCTAATCCACTGAGATGAACAGAGATTATTACATTTCCAGGATTATCTGATGGTAACAAACATAGAGGATGTCGAGGATCTGTAACCTCCAATTCAACCATCACTGATCCTTAGAGATTTTGAATTTGGGGAAAACCTTTTGCAGAAATTAAGACTCATGCAACTTCACTACTCAACTCTTGAAGCTCCAATCACCCTAATCGCAGCTCTGATACCATGATAAAACCTCCATTGAAGAAGTGATGAAGACCTTTTAGATCATTCTTAGAGCTTAATAGAGAGAGTAAATAACTCCTTGTGTGTATTGATTAGAATGAATACGGAATGAATTACATTTAGTGTATCTACTACTATTTATAGAATGACTAACTAACTGACTAGTCTAACTAACTACTACATAATCTGTTATAACAAAATTCTAGTAATGTAATTACTATTTCACCCTTTCTCTACAATCATCTTAACAGTATTCATGCACATTACAATAATGAAATATATTGTATTCGCACATTTTTAACAAGTGTATTCACACGTATAAAATATCTTAATAGCTTGAATATATTATATTTGTGAGCTTAATAAGTGTATCAGTGTGTATACACTATCAAATGTCTAATATATTCAAGTGGATAATAAGTATAACCTCTGCTATAAAACTCTAAAATATTTGTATTTATTTAAATAGATCTATTTCAGGTAAATATAGGGCCTCAGTTTGCCGTATCATATAATTTTTCCATCCAAATTTCATTAGTTGGATTTGCGTAGAGTTTCACTTTGAACTTTTCCAATTCATTACCATAAAATTGCATATTTTGTCCTTCAAATTGTCCAATTTTTTTATCTTTTGCGTTTTACAGATCAAACTTATGTCTAGTGGTGTATACGTTCTTTAAAAATTAAAGTCATGTCCAACCATAGCATATTATGAAAAAAATTATTTATCATAAGGGGTATAAATTAAATACCAACACAAAGGGTTAAAAGTGCACCTAACCCTTCATTTACATGCTTTTGTTGGGCTCAACCTTTCACAAAGCTAGATTTTCAAGGATGAGATTACAAGTACAAATCATATATATGTTAGGTAAAATATGCAAAGGTTTTTGGGAAAAAGACATGACGTGGTCATTAGAAATTTAAATGACTCAACGGTGATTTATATAGGAAAAACGACTTAGTAAGACACATGCACATTTCTATAATTCTCCCTATAGTTTCAAATAATCATGTATTGTCTCAAATTAATAATTTCATATCAGATTTCAAGTAAAATATACCTAGATACATATATTTTTGCAACCAGATACATTAAAAGTGGTAGAGAGGCGAGCGAGAAAAGGAAAGAGGAGAGCAAGATAATCTATGTATCCCAAATACATATGAATCGCACTAGATACACACATCTAAGATACCAGATACATGTATGTTGACACCCAATTTTGACCTTCCCCGATAATAATTAATTTCTGAGCTTCTTAATTTTTAAACGATTTAGAATAATTAGCTTTATAAAATTCAAATATTTTTCAAGGTTACTTTAAGTAATTTCAGTGGGTTTTATAGCTTTTAAGCAATAGATATATTTCATATAATTATGTATAGAATTAATATATTTTATGAATATCAGAAAATCACCTCAAAAGATTTTACATTTTAATTTAAATGTTTTATTAATTTAGTTTAAATTATAGTTATAATTCTGAGTTTAATTAAATTAGTTATTTTATAACTAATGTAATTATTTTATTTCGTTAAGATTAAGAAGCTCGTTAATTAATTAATAGTAATTCATCTTATTTAGTAATTAGTCGTGTTTACCAATTACATCTAATTTCGGCTAAATCTTTAACTCTCGTTGGCCATAGTTGCAATACATTGGACCTTTCCCTCAATTGTGATTTAACTACTTTGGTCTATAAACCTTTTTTTTAGAGGGCAAATATGGGTTATTTCAACTAATCCAATTCAATACTTCAGCAGCCCACTCCAATAGTCGACCCACTTTCCTTAATTTCCAGCCAACCCAATCCAATTCCTCCTCCTGACCTGGCCCATTTTCTCTTATTCAACAAGAAACCACTACAATCTAACGTTCCCAAATTTTCTTCCTTCAACGCGTCAACTCCAGCGACTCAACGACAAAAGAAACCCAAAAACGTTGTACAGTAGCAACAGCAAAAGCAACGCGGAATCGTCCTTGCGCCTTGGGATTGAGTAGCGTGGCATAGTGAGGACGATCGAATCAATCCGGAGCATCCATCTTCCCTTTCCTCTTTCGGAATGGGGAAAATTTCATAAAAGGTCATCTCTCCGGAATTATGAAAGAATTTTTTCGCGTTTGAATTCGAAATAGGCCTTGAATCCAATTTTGTCTGTTGGGGGGGGGGGGGGGCCCCC
>JAJOOR010029759.1:0-18782 GCA_036250505.1 Solanum acaule | reverse complement strand
GGACGTACATAATGTATCAGAACATTGAGTGAGGTATTAGAAACCCAAACGTGATGTATCAAGACGTTGAGGGATTTATTCGAAATCAGGACGCAATGATACCCGATGCTTCAGTCGAATACATCACTTTACGCAATTTATCGGGACGTACATAATGTATCAGAACATTGAGTGAGGTATTAGAAACCCAAACGTGATGTATCAAGACGTTGAGGGATTTATTCGAAATCAGGACGCAATGATACCCGATGCTTCAGTCGAATACATCACTTTACGCAATTTATCGGGACGTACATAATGTATCAGAACATTGAGTGAGGTATTAGAAACCCAAACGTGATGTATCAAGACGTTGAGGGATTTATTCGAAATCAGGACGCAATGATACCCGATGCTTCAGTCGAATACATCACTTTACGCAATTTATCGGGACGTACATAATGTATCAGAACATTGAGTGAGGTATTAGAAACCCAAACGTGATGTATCAAGACGTTGAGGGATTTATTCGAAATCAGGACGCAATGATACCCGATGCTTCAGTCGAATACATCACTTTACGCAATTTATCGGGACGTACATAATGTATCAGAACATTGAGTGAGGTATTAGAAACCCAAACGTGATGTATCAAGACGTTGAGGGATTTATTCGAAATCAGGACGCAATGTATCCGGAGGTTTTGGGATATATCCGGATTCCACCAAATTTAAGAAATTTTGTAATTTGGTAAAGAATAAGGATAGGATGTAATGAACTCTTAACACTATAAGATTTGTGTAAAATCTACAAAAATTAAAGGTCATATTGATACATTTAATATATCTTTAATTTTAAATCACAAGAATCAAAATAAAATTATACTTTCTTAAACTTTGTATCAAATCAAGAATAGACCAAACAGAAAAAGAAGGAAATACTATTTTTTTAATATAAAACATGTAAGAATGGACCCTATATTTTTAACACTAAATTCAAATCACGTACTGCAGGATCCATTTGAGGGTGACGATCCTAATAGGATTTTCTCCATACCCAAGGCTCGAATCCAAGACTTTTGATTTAGGATGAAGCAATCTTACCACAACCGTAAGTGGGCCCTAATTGTTACTATTTTTTTTCTTGTACCTTCCGTCTATCCCACCTATGAAAACTAAGTAAATCCATTATCTTATAAATATTCCTCTATTTTGCTCCAAAACTCTTGCGACTACTTCTTCTCTATATATTTTAATTTGGTTTGCTATATGCTCTCTTGTTTTTGGTGATTTAATTTGAAGAAGGAAAAAAGTCTATATATGGAAGGTTTTGAAGTTCAAAATAATCAAAAGAGTGGATTTTGTTGCATGGAAATGAATGAAGAAGGAGAAGGATGAGTTGAAGAATATTATGCAACTCTTAGGCAAGTCTAACACTTGGCTTCCATTTTCAATTTGATACTCTCTCTCTTTTTTTTTTTTTCTTTTTTTTAATTCCTTATTAAGTCATAATTCTTGTTTTTCTTCAAAATTTTAAATTTTATATATCATAAGGAAAACACGACAAGAAAAAGAAGAAATATTAGAGGGTTCTAGGAAATGGTCTCTTGTATCAAAGCAACCAAGACTAAGAAATCTTGGGAAGGTTTTGTCTTTATTTTCCTTTTTTTATTTTTACCTTGTATTGTGTTTTTTTGAAGAGAAAGATCAAGTTTGATTTGTAATTAACATTTTAGAACTTTCAAGAGCATACAATTGGGTCTCCTTTCCATCAATTAGTGCAATATAAATACTTTTAGTTGTTTTTATTGTTTCTTAATAGATTCTTCACATTTCATTGTTACCAAGTCTATTTCCAAGATGAAATTCATAGCATAATTTTGAGGATGATGGAGTAAATTTTCTATATTTAATTGGTCAAAAAATTTAGAAAATATTTTTTATGGGAAAATAAGTTTTGAAAAACTAGGAAAAATATTTTTTTATGAAAGTAGAGAAGACACGATTGATAAGTGACATTCAAGATTAATTGTGTTTTCCCTACACCTCATTTTCACTCCCTCCTCGTAGACCTTATGCCCACCATCCCACATATCCACTACAACTCACCTTCCATATTATTATCTTAAATTATATATATAAACTTTTGAATAATATTTATTACTCACGTATCAAACATAAAGAAAATAGGTTGAAACCTCAGTTATTTTCTTAAAAAATATTTCTTCAAATCGAATACATCGTTTGTGAAATCCTAACTTGGAGAAAATGTAGAAATAAATAAGAGTAAATAAATATGATAATAATAATAATAATATCATAATAATAATAATAATAAATTATTATTATTAAAAAAATTAGCTTGAATGTATTGATTATTGTGCTTAAGGAGGCTGATGCAACATGCATATTAGTTGTAACTTGTAATAATAATAATAATAATAATAATTATGAAGTATATGATCCTACTTTATTTATTTACTTTAATAAGTGAGTGTTAGGTGTGGTCCCTTTTCAAGTGTAGCAATAATTCCACTTGAAAATTATTTAGGGCTGCTAAGGAATATTCAAGTATTCTTTCACCAACCTTTAACTATATTATTTTATTCAACCATATAGGCAATTTTGTTTAATTTATTTATATAATAAACATTACTATTTTTTATTGAGAACGTAGCAAGCAGCAAGAAGTTAATGAGCATCTTATTGGATCAAGCAGCAAGATCCAAAGTTTTAGAAGGACAAACATTATACGAAAAGTGTAAAATACATGGAGATTTTTCTAGGAATTAGTATAAAAATCTGCAGGAAACTTATTTTCCTGCAAATTTTCATACTAATACCCATGAAATTCCCCATGTAATTCATCATTTTATTGTAGTGAAAGTGTTCTTTTTAAAATTAAAAAAAAATTAAATAGGTGGTTAGTTAAATTTTTGAGAGAAAATATTTATTTTTGAAAAATAAAAGAAATTATTTTTCATAACCTAAAGAGGGTTGTTTTTCTTCAAAAGTATTCTTCCAAAAGATATACTTATAAGTACCTTAATAAGTTTGATCTAACACTAATTACTGCTTAAAAATATTTTAAATATTTATTAATCAAACTCAAATTGTTACTAATAAAAAGTAGTTTTTGTTAAAAAAATACTTTCGATATTTAAAGAAAGTTGAAAGATCAATTTGCCACTTGACTTTGTTTTGACTAGGTCAAATTTATGGTCTCAATGTAAGTTTATGAATAATTTAAAAAAAAATAGTGGACTTTAATTAGCGGCCTTTCGATATTTATTGATCTTTTCACATGATATAATTTGTTCACGTCGAGTCTTTAATTGTAAAGTTTAGAATGATGGGCCTTTTCTTTATAAATATAAATTTATGAGTCAAGTTTTACATTTTTCAATAATGATTGAAAATCTCAAATCATATTTTTTTAGAAAAATCATACATGATTCCAAATTACATATCCAAACATTGGTATAAAATCATAGTTTCATATTGTATATTCAAACTTAAGCTTAATATGTTAAAATTATACACAGTTCTTAGATATATACTTCTAAAAAAACATTTCAAAATCATAATGTTCTAAGAAAATTTATCAGCATTTAATGTTTAATTACACAATCAATTAATGTCTTTCATATATCCTTAATTTGTTGTTTATAATTGGGTTAAAGATTAAATTGTTTAAGAGCCAGTATTTCACATAATTTTCTATCTGTCATCAAAGTATTATTGGATCAATTTTTCTTCATCATCGCCTAGCAACTAATTAATTACTAATAATAATAAAATTCTTTATAGTTTTTTTTCTAATATTTTAGGTAAATCAACAACTTTCATGACTAGTATTATAGGATAAAGATAAGGATATGATAATTCCCTTATTGTCTCATTAAGAAAATATTTAATTCAAAATTATATAATTAATTAAGTTTTAATAATACTTGTCATTAGTTGAAAGGGAAAAGTAATCAAAAGGACTTGATTAAATAATAAAAGATAAAAGAATCTTTAAGGCAATATTTATGATTTTCTATTGGTTAATGACCCATCAAGAACGATCAATCAATAAATTAGATTATTCGTAAAAGTGGTGTATTAGTTCAAATGGCAGCTCACAACATTCATTATGAAAGATCTCAAAGCATATAATTAATTTCATAATTCCTAAGATAAAGTTTGCTTAATTAGTTGCCTGTTGTCTATGATAAAGTTTGCTTAATTAGTTGCATGTTGTCCTTTATATGATACTACTGATGCTTAGTTCGTGTTTGCACATGCCCAACAAATTTTTAAATTTTTTTAATACATTTAAATATCATTGCAATGATCTTTTGTTATATTGTTGTTTCATTATAATGATCTGATTTTCTCCTGAATCAATTTTACATGTTATGTTTAATTTTCTTTTATAACAACATTTTGTCCCTATCGCATCGTTTCGCTACTGACTCAGTTACTGGCTCTGGAACTGTAACTGCGCTCCTTGCATCATTATGTCTTGTGTCAACCATCTGTGGACACAAGAGTGAAAGATGTTAGATACCAATTTGGATCGCCAGAGATTAAGTTATAGCACAAAAGAAGAAAAAAGAGAGGATTTTCCTAAAGTCATGTAGCTTCTTGCAGAAAAGTACAGACGTCTATGTACCATTTCACAAGACTTTACTAGACTTGTTTTGATACGACGAGATCAACGAACGTAGAGCTCTAATATCAAGTTTTGTCATGAATGAATGTATGTGTCTGAATGGATGGACAAGAAATGATAGAAGAACCCATGACAGTCTAAAAGAGCAACTCACCCTTGAATTCTAAGTCAAATGTCCCTTAACTGAGGCCTCAGATCAACCGCTAGAAGATGACATGTACTCAACAGGAAAAGAATAGGAGTGATATCAATATACACACCACAATATTTTGGTAGGATCACACGACCAGTTAAAGATATAAATGTAAACAATTTACTACATCATACTAACACAAGTCAACACATACAACAACAATCAACAATATATGTGGACTCCCGATCACAATAACATGAAACAAAAAATAATTGGATGCATGTCCCACATGATCACAAATACAAATGTTTGGTCCTCTCAAGGAACCATAAACACATACATGATCCTCTTATTGAACCCATACACAAACTGTTAGTGTACCAGCGTGGTACCCAAGCCAACCAGAGTTAGTAATTACACTAAGTGTGGTTTCTGAGCCAATTGTTAGTAATTATACCACACGTGTTATTTGAGCCAAACATTAGTGTTCCTATACCAGCATGGTACCCGAACCAACCAACGATCACAAACAATCATGCACAATCACAAACACAATGAACAATACCATTTGGAAGCCACAAGTCACATAAACAGTTCCATTATATAACATTATCAACTGAATGTCATTTCATATGCTTCCCTATGTTTTCCCTAACAAGTATTGCACCAATAATACTATAAAGCAGTAGACATGCATGCATACATACATAAATCGGAAAATATACAACCATTACTTACCTCAAATCAAGTCTCTTGAAAACTCTAAAGAAATTAAGTTTTTCCCTTTTGAAGTGTTTTAGCTTGTTCTTGATCTAAAACAATAAATAAATACCACAATCAATCATAAATGACCTAAAAATATTTGAATTATAACCAAATTCTAACCCCAAGCCAATTTTTGATCATCCTCTCCAACTTTGGATTTTTCCATCATGCAATCAAGTTGATGCCCTCCCCCAAGAGTACTATCTTAGATCTAAGGCTTAAGAATCAATTTACAAGAACTAACCTATCTTTACCGACAAATTTCATGGAGAACTAAGTGAAAACGACCCTAAATTGATCCTCCCAATTTCAAAAATAAAAGTGCAAAGAATAGGAGGTTTTAGAGTTGTTTCTACATAAAATCTCATTTTACCATTCTATAGCAGCCAACCCACTATAGCAACCTCGCTATAGCAGAACTTACCCCGTTGTAGTACCTGCAGATGTCTGCTATAACAGAAGCCTGCCGCGATTGCGACTATGCAAAAGTATTGCAGTTTCAAAAATTCCTTGAAAATACCTTTTTTCACAACACAACTTCTTCCTTTGACATCCCAACCTATCCCCTTCATGCCATGATCAATTTCGGGAGTTCTACTTACCCGAATTTAATTCCATAAAATTATATGGGTTCCTAAATATCTTGGTTTAAAAAAAAATGTCAATCAAGCCTAGACATTACACCCCACTCATTTCAGGATGATCGTAGACCTCCCCTAGCTCAAATTCCATCTAAGACTGGCCTAGCCTAAGAATTTTAAGTCACTATCCGAAAAATTTTATAGCCTAAATCTTTCATCATCGACCTTGTCATAACGATCGGGACGGATCGTTACACAATTTTTATGGAAGGATTCCATGAGAGAACCAAACTATTTTTTTGTGTTATGATGATTCATGTTGTTATGCATATCATTACCGAACTATGTTGTACTTTAGTAGTAACTCTATATTATGTGTTAACTAAATTGTGGTTGTCTGTCCGTATTTTGTATACTAAAACTAGCTGATGATCCTATCAATACACTATGGTTGTGTACTGATATTGCACTTTCTTTTTTTGTTGAGTACATGAAATCTTCAGGCGGCTGCTTCGCGATCTCAACTGTGAGACCTCTATTATCTAAATCCAAGGGTGAGCCACTTCCTGCGGGTTGCTACGAATTCCTCTTTTCCTTCTTAGTCCATTATTCAGACTTAGACATTCTAGACTTATGTTTTCTTTCTTCATTTTGGAGATGCATGTCAAACCCCGAGCCTACACCCTGGACGTGGCTGGCACTCGAGATCGTTAGTCCCCAAGCAAACCCTTGACCAGGCTCATTACTCAGCGCAAGACTTACTCAACAAACAAGAACTTCAAATGCAAAGATTAACTCAACTTTGTCTCAACAATAACTCAACTCAATAAATGTCTGAAATGCTTAATTTAACATGCGAGATCGTCTCAAGGTTTTCAAGAAAACATCAACAAGGAACAGTAAAAGACTCCTCAACTACTACTGTCTATGAAGCCTCTAAATACTACTATAGAAGTTGGGACAAGATCCACGACATCTCAACAAAAGTGAAATATAAATGTGGATTCCTCCAGTAAGCAAGAAGGCTCACCAAAACTAACTGGATTGAAACCGGTATCAACGAAGCGACTGTTGATGACCCTGAACACTTGTGTTTGCATTATAAAAAGATGCAGGTTGATGTTTGTGTAATCAAGATACAACTTCCGATGCAAGTGTCTACGATCGTACAATAGTTTAGTAACCCAACCAAGGGTTGGGATCGTTCCCAAGAGAGTGGTTTTGAGAATTAATAGAAAAATAAAATTTAGTTCTAACTAGTCGTAGCTAAAGACATTAACGATTAAACACATTGTAAATTAAAGGGGACACAAGAGTGTCAATTAACAATGGGGTTTTGTCACTAGTAAGTATAAACAACAAAATAAACAAGGATTTCTAAGTAATGATAGGGGATCCTTGGGATGTGACGGGAATACGGGTTAAGCTAGATTATTTAGTACATGCTTTCAATATAAGATTCATAGAGTAATTGTGACTAGGCTAAGCTTTAAGGGGGATAAGCTCTCTCTCGAGCAACTTACCCCGTTTCAAATGCGTTTCTCTCGGACACCCACTTGCCGCATGAAGACCAACCTATGCCTTAACCCACTCACTCTCTCGAACTGAGTGTGTGGATATGGGACTAGGATTCACTCTCTCGAGCTGAACCTTATGTCGACTCACTCACACTGGCCATCAATCTAGTGGTCTTAGTTTTACGACCTCTCTCTCGAGCAAGCCGAAAACACATAAATAAACTTGTATTTGCAACTACAAATTTATTAAATTCATCCACAACCACTAAACGAAATCACATTTAAACTACAAATAGACTATCAGGAAGCAAAACCCAACAATTATCTTAACCCATATTCGCTAAATCACACCCAAGAATTGGGGTTTTTAGCCACACATGTATAAGAGATAGAAATTTATACCAAATTGAGCTTGCATTCAACTGGGTATGAAGATTTAAGTCTTGATACAGGCCAAAAGTGAAGAATCTAAGACACCCAAATCCAAATCTTGAAGATGAAACCCTTTGGAACTTCAAGTCTTCAAAACCCTCTCAAACTTAGAGCGAAAATATCAAAAAGTACTATTTTATATGAAAGTTATAATAATTGTTTGACTCTTTAAACTACAATTCTAACTAGTATTTATAGTTTTCACAGATTTGTGCTGCAACGGATCATTCGGCGTCGTTAGTTGGAATCGCCGATCAACTCGGCGATTCACCTTTTGGTGTAGTTCATCCTCGTCTTGCACCATCCTTCAGTATCGTCGTGCTCTGGGTCATTGGGCGACATGGTACTGCTTCGCGAAACTTCTCGGTGATGCGCCGACTGCTCCCTTTTTCCGCCAACTTGATTCTTTCCTTCAGGGCCCAGCACACTGGAACAAAAGGCGAAGTGAGACCCTTCGGCGACTCGCCAAGTGGACTCGGCGATCCTCAGGCCTTCATTTCTTCATTCTTTTCAGCCTTTTCGTTCCTTTTTGCGACGTAGTGTCCATGCTTTCCTTGAAACTTCAAATACCTAAAACTTAAGGGTTTTCATCAGATATTGAAATAAAATAAGCATTTGAGGACACAATTTCTATTAAAACATAGCCCTAAATGAGTCCAATTTGTGGACTCATCAACACCCCCAACTTAAATTTTTGCTTGTCCTCAAGCAAGCTCAAGTTCTGTCGTTCAGAAAGGGTGTCTTGAACAGTGCTACACAAGACTCAATCATGAATGCACACAACAAGACTCAATTTACTTATGCAAGGATCAATTGTGTACTCCAAGATTCAAGTTGTGACACACCATTACCAAAGAACCTCATGCTCACAATACTTGCTTCAAATGCAAGTTCAAGCTCAACCAAAGTATTCAAATGCCCTCACACAAGAACTGATTCCATATTCACACAATGGTTTGCAGTTTAAGCTTTGGAATCAGATATGACACTCACACTCACAAAAATGAACACAATGCATGCTTTCACCCATAGGTTTGCCCGTATTTTCCAATCAACATTTATTTCAGCTCACTCAAGATCAAAAAGGTCTTTTCAAGGCTTGTAATGGGGCTGGTGCAAAGGTATGGTCATTTAGGCTCAGTGACTTTTATCCTTATGAAATGTGGTGCTTACAACACTTCCTTTCCTTTTCCTTCATCATTCTCTTTAGTGCTCATAAGTCATCCTATTATTCACTTTTCATGGATTGTTTAGGAACCCCATCTCTTTTGTACTTTATTCCACAACTTTCTTTTTCATTCTTTTTCTTTTTCTTTCTCTTTTTTTCTTTCTCTTTCTTTTTATATATGGAAAGGTTCCATTTTTCTCAACACCATGGGTTAAAGGAAACTTTCCTTGCACTTCTTGACTTGTCCTTATCTTTTCACCGCAACTTAGGCTTTTGGCCTAAGTTGACTATTCAACTAACCACAATTCAAGAGGATTATAGGTAATGGATTAAGAAAGGTCTAGTTTTCATCAAGTTTCTTCCAAAGAAGGGTAAGGCTCAAGGGGTGTTCAAAAGAGAATCACACGCTCACATGGTAGGTCACAAAAGAGGTATATGTCCAATTGGCTCACACTCTTAGAAGTTGCCTAAGATCATATCAAGAGATAACATCACTTAGTTGACCAGACCAACAGGGCAAATTCTAGGATCTATCATGCATGGTTCAAAGTAAGCTCATCATACTAGGCATTGACACTACAGTCAAACAAGACTCCACACTTTCGCTAGTGTGCAATGATCATCACAAGAGAATCGATTTGATAAATGGCTAATCACAATGAGATGCAAAGAGTTCATATATTGTCTATGCAACTTCATTTGGCCTCATCATAGCCGCGCATTCATGTTCGTTTGATTGTAAGCACTATTTAAGTCATCGGTATTGATCGAAATCGAGACTTAAATTTGCAAAAGAACTGCCACATTCAACACACGTGAGGTGGCAAAAATTTTTGGACGGGTCAAAATCATTTTTCAATTGAAACAAAAAGGAGCCATAAGCTCGAACATCCACAGAAAAGCAATATTAACACAGTTTTAAACAGAACAACCCAAATATAAACACAAAACACCAACAAAAGTAGCACATAAAAGGTGTGGGCCTCACCCCATCACAAACAAAAACATTTGTCCTCAAATGAAAATAAAAGTATCCAGAATGTAAATTAAAGGAAAATAGAGAGGGAGGTAAAAAAGGGATCATGTCTAAGCAGTTGCTCCATCTGTCTGGGCATCAGTGCCCGGAGTGTTGTCATTCTGCTTCTGGTTCTCTTCTTCTTTTTGCTCTGCTTCAGCTTTTGTAGCGACATTAGCCTCGATCATATTGTCCAACTCGTGAGTTGCCACAAAGGCGTGCATCGCATTGCTGAACCCTCTAGCCCATGAAAAGACATTAGGGTCGATGGGCATCCTCCTCATCGAACTGGCTGTCTTGTTCTCGCTCCTTGCAGTTCTTCTAAACTTTTGTGCTCTTATGTGTCTAGGTGGTATGTTTCTTCCTGTAACTTTTGGTCTGGCCATGTCTGCAAAGTCATGAGATAATGTTAGAACATATTTGACAACCAAAACAAAGACATTCAGCTGCAGACAAACTTAATAGTCCATTCGGCTTGCTGCCAAATACCTTCGACGAGCCATGGACAATCCGCCGAAGGTCACAGTGCAGAAGGAGTTAGGGGTGCAGACAAAGGGCGAACAAAAAAACTTACAGTGAATCGTCAAGTGCTTCTGGCGACCTCATACGTCTCACCGAAAGTTACAGACGCCACAACAAATAAAACATGATAATAAGGGCGAGATAGGGCATTTAGGTGAACCGCGGAGTAGTTCGGCGAGTTCGTCACAACTCACCGAATGACCCATCGTGCCTACTTTTAACCCAACTTCTCGAAATCAGCCTTGCAACTCTCGAAAACGCAATTCAAGCACAAACAACATAAATTCGACTAGGACCCATAACATACGAACACCACTCATCACACATAAACCCCACTTTATGCATTGGAGAATAAGGTTTCAACAGTTTAAACAATTAAACCCAATCAGAGAGGTTTAACAGATTTCAACAAGATCACAATTTTTGCAAATGAGCACAATTTTGACAAGATAATCATGGGGTTAAGGGAGCTAACCTTCTGTGCTGATCAAATGGATATTGAGATGCTAGGAAGCACTGTAATCCGACTCCAAGCACCAATCAATAAACCGAAATACTTCGAGAATGCAAGTAATATAAAACTAGAGTGCAGGTGTAAGTTTGGGAGAGTGAAAAAGTCAGGGGCGGAAATGAAGTTGAAAATATTTAAACCTTTGGTTGAAAGACTGTCCAGTTTTTGTCTATTCGGCGATATTAGTTCTGATCGCCGAACCTCTTGGCAATACGTAGAGTGAGCACTTGACTCGCTGAGTTTTACAGAACCTTCATTCATCATGAGGGTCCAAACGGTGATCTTCATCGTAATCGCTGATATAGTCGGCGACTCGCCAATGGCTTCTTGATCTCGCCGAGTTTTACAGGCCCCAATGTAAATTGGTTTTGGGTCTAATGGCGGTCTGAGTCAGAGTCGCAAAACCAATCGGCGACTCACGAATTGGACCTGTTGCTCACCAATCTGCATTTTCCGTTCACTCTCCACACTTGCATCTGCCAATCAACACACCATTATTTTATCAAAGCAAAAGAAAGCAATAAATGATTTTGGGTTGCCTCCCAAACAGCGCCTTAGTTAACGTCGCGGCACAACGCAAGTCCACCTTCAAACCTCACTCTTGGGGTTAGCCATAGTATCACTAGGCAAACCCCCTTGCTGTCTCGGATTAAGGTGAGATGAGATATGACCCATTTGGGTCTCCAACTGCTTGATTGAAACAGAATGGGATATGACGATCTGGCTAAGGGTAGAAACATCTTCTTTCATGCCTTTCAGCATTTTGTCTAACCCTTCAACTTTGTTGAGGATACGCGAGAGCATTCCGTTATGGTCTGGCTAAGGGTGTGTAGGCTTCCAGTATGGAATCTGAAAAACAACACATTGCATTCCGTTTCTCTTCTTGAATTTGTGCGACTTGGAGTTTGACTGGATGAGCTCCCCATGCATTTATTAGGTGAATTCAACCACTTTTTAATTTTGTTCAAAGAACAGGGTCGGGTCGGATTGAATTCTATCATAGGGAGTGAGCAACACGCGCGACTACATAGACGAGGGAATGGGTCAAAATAGCCCATTTACAAAGATATTAAATAGTTCTGTGGGATGATAGGACACTTTGAAAGTTAAGGTGTCTTTATGCAAATACAGGACAACTTTGATTGTGTCTTTATGTCTTTACTCATACTTAAATAAATGACTCAATGTTTCAAATCTCTCATGACTTAATTAACGTTATACTTTATCATGCAAATATCAACTAGCATCAAGGTAATTAGAAAATTTTACAATACTTTTAATTATTTAAGAAGAGCTTAGTCTTGATTAATGTGAAGTTTCTCCAAACAGAGAGGGTAATTACAACTCCAAGTTTGGGTGCCACTATTGATATTCAATTTGGGTCCTTCATAGTCTAATTAATTTTCAAGTTTCTTCAATTTCATATCATTTGAAATAATTATTTTTGGAAATAAAAAATACTTAAAGATCAGTTTGAAATCAATTATTGTTGTTTCTCAATAATAAATAATTATCTTTATATACTTATAATATATAGATTTATATAATTTTTACTTAGGATAGATAATTGAAAAATCATCTTACCAAAGAAAATAGTGTTTTATTTAAGCATGCATTTTATTTCCTCGAAAAATTAATCAAATTACATATTTGGTATTTTTACGAAATAACTAAATCTTTTATGATTAAACAATTATTTTATATTGTTATAATTACAAAACTTTATAAATTAATTAAGTGAATTATCCCTCTTGAACTCCAACAGACTTGTTCCTTTTGAAATCTTTTAATTTTATTTCTAGTTGTCTACCTTATTGTAACATCTCAAAAATTTCCAAGGTAAAATTCAAATCATTCTTTGTATGCGGATAGGTTCGAACTAGATGATTTCTTATTGTGCGGAGAAGCTAAGGTCAATTTCTTAGTGTGAGAAAAATTTAGAGATGAATTAATGTCATAAGAATCTTCTAATACAAAGTTCATTTGAAATCACATTTACTAATTGAGTTACGGTATAATTTTTTAGCAGAGTCAACTTCAATCAATCATATATCCTAGAGTTTGAAGATTTATATGTTCCATAACCATCAAATTAAAGGTACTTGAGCCTAGTTTCCAATGCAATAAACAGTTTGTTAGTCCGATAATTTTTCAAGAATTTATGTCCACACTACCTTGTAATGCACCGGTTGCACGATAGCGCACTGAAGGCACTGCTTTGTTGTGCACCGGTTGTGAGCCCGAGTAACCTTCTAAACAGCGCACATCAAAATCGTTATAAAAATACCCCAAAATTCTGGTTCACTTCTTTAATCCGAATATTTTCTCTAGAAAGAGAAGCTCTCAAGAATATAACTTTCTCCAAGCTTCATCCATCATTTGAAGTAAGATTTACCATAGAATATTGATGATCTCTTCATCTACACACTGATTAATACCTTATATTCATAGAATCCATAGGTTTTCAAAAAAATCCACCTCTAAGGTTCAACAAACGAATTCTTGCCATCTTTTTCTTCAAAGACTTCACATTTCTCAACAATTTGGAGTGTGTAAGGTATTTAAGGCTACGATAGTGAGGAACTTAATTATTCCTCATGCCCTACATCTACAATTTCAAATATATTTTTTTTGTTTTTTTTTTAATTTCAATTAGAAATCTCAAAGTTGGGAACTTTACCCCAAAGTCAATGATTTTGAATCCTCTTTATTTCAAATTGTTGATTCTTGAGTCTATTATATTGAAATTATTATTCATGTTGGTGATTCTTGATTAATGGTTCGTGCTTACTCTGCCATATGGATCCTTTCTAGTTAAAGTTATTTCAAAGTCTTATCATAGCATTTCAGATGCATTGTTTTCCTGAATAAAGTATATTACAAGTTTTAAAAAGGTATTTCAAGAAAGAGTTCAGGAAAATATATTAGCTACAAGTGCATTATTTCGAAAAAAGTGAAAGTACATATTCTTGAAATTCTTTTATACCTATTTTAAAGATTATGTTTCAAAGAAAGTGTAACACCTAGCTTTTTGAAAGAACTAGAAAGACTTGGAATTGGAAAGAAATCGTTTTTTTTTGTTGGAAATAATCAAATTTGGAAAGTTTGACAAAGTTAAGCTAAGTATGAGTTTTGGGTCTACTTCAAACGACCATAACTCCTAGCTCAGGATGAGTTAGGTGTGCTACCAGATACTGTAGGAAAGATCTTTGAATTATCTATCCAACGCCACCGAGGTTTCTCAATTTCGAGTTCGTATGAGAGAGATATGTCCATTCGAAGTTGAGTTCAATTGTGAATCCTTTGAGATCAACTATCGATTTGAGCTAAGTTTTAAGGAAGTAAGTATAAGAATGAGAAGAGTCGGATACATGAGTTCCATATTGATTATGTAGACCCTCGAGTCGAGTCTTTCATGCCCATAATTTTGTATGAACTTCATAAATTGAGTGCCTTTGAGAGGAGTAGTATATTCAAGTTCTAAGTCTTGAGTATTGAGTTCCTAACCCTTCTGACATTATTTTCCTAATCATGGAACTATCACATGTTACCCATGAAGTCCTTACGTTGAGTAGTTCATGCCCATAATTACGCATGAACCATATGAGTCGAGAAATCTTGAGATGAGGAGTATCATTGAGTCCTTGAGTTGAGTTGATCATGCCCATAATTCTGCATGAACCTTATGAGTTGAGCATTCTTGAAATGAGTAGCATCATTAAAGTTCTTGAGTTTTGAGTTGTTGAGATCCGAGTATCGAGTTCTTTGTATGGTTATTGAAAACCTTAAATTGAGTCGTTCACGTTCATCATTCGGCATGAACCCAATTTCGAGAAGTCTTTTACAACTTTTTCTAAACTTGTTTTAAGACTTGAGCACTTGAGTTGAGAAAGAGTAGAGTCGAGTTCATTTTCCTTAAATGATATATGGGTGTTCCCAAGATTAAATGTTTTCACATTTAAAAGAAGAGGAAACTAAAATTTTCAAAAGAGTTTTTGAGCAGTTGAGTAACATATCTTTTTAGAGAAAGTTTTGAGTAATAATCTCAAACCACAGAAAGAGTTATGTTTTAAACATATGAGCTGAGTATGTTTTGGGAGTAGTATTGAGAACCGATATGGGGACGAGTTCAGTTAACTCAAGTCTCCATTAACCATGTAGCCGACGTGGGTAGAAAGGTCATACTTTTTAGATGATTCATTAGTTCTTTTTAGCACAGACTAGTGGATCCACTTAGTTGAGAGGTATTATACCTTGGCAAAGTATAGGACAGTTTTGGCAGTGTGGACGAGACACTGTATCATCACATAGCTCATAGTGATGGTTGTCGGTTAGAGAAACTCCCACAGAGTTATATTGTATTTTTATATACACATTGAGTATTATTGTATTTTTCAATTCATTGAGTTGTTATCTACAGTTTTACAGATTTCCATATATATTGCATCTTATACTATTGCTTTATCCTTGAGTATCATGAGTTGAGTAATTTGAGTTGAGTATCTTGAGTTAAGTATCTTGAGTTGATATGTGCTTCATTGTGTCGAGTACCTTATTGTTGAGTTTCACTGAGTTGAGAACCTTATTACTGAGTTGAGAATCTTATCCTTGAGTACTTCTGAGTTGAGTAAGTTTGAGTAGTTTTGAGTATCATTGAGTATTCCTTGAGTTGAGTAAGTTTGAAAAGAGGTAAGTATGTTTCCTTTTTATCAAGTTCAAGCATATGTTATGCTTTAGAATTCCCCTTACATGCACATACATTCCACGTACTGAACCATTTGTCCTGCATCGTTTCATGATGCAATGCAAATACAGGTATTCAGGGTCATCAATAGGAGCTTCGTTGGTACCACATGGAGTTCGAGTTAGCTATGGTGAGCCTCCTTGCTTTCGGAGGGTTCCACTTTTACTTTGAGTTATATCAGTTGTTAGGAGGTTGTGGGTCTTGTCCCGACTTCCATCTTTGTCATTTAGAGGCTTCATAGATAGACTGTAGAGTTTCAGAAGTTTGTTCATTTATTTTATTAAATGTTTCAAAGACTTAAGTTGCCTATTTTATGGCGAGTTGAATAATTTATTTTTATTTAGAGTTTTTCATTTGAGTTAAAGCTTTGTAATTGAGTTTCATGAATTTTTATTCAGTTTTAAGCTTTGTATGCTTGAGTTAGTCTTTCACTTGTAGTCAGCCAGGATGAGGGTTCGCTTGGGGACCAACAATGGTTCTCGAGTGCCGGTCACGTCCAGGGTGTACGCTCGGGTCGTGACAAACTTAGTATCAGATCCAGGTTTCAAGAGTCCTAGGGTGTCTATGAAGCCGTGTTAGTAGGGTCTTGTTTACGGTTGTGAGGGACCCATTTCTATAAACGAGAGACTACATACATTTAAGAAAAGTTTCCCCTTTTTCATATTCTTAATCGGGCAATAGAGCTAAGTCATAGAGATTTATTCATACTAGTGTGTTTCTCAGATTCATTCGACTACCCATCATACTAGAGGTGGTTGAAAAGCAAAGTCAGTTCGTTATCAATGAGTAACTCTTAGCGAAATCTTGGGGAAGTTATGAAACTCCAGAGGGGCTTGAGAGAAGCCCATAATTATATGAATCGTGCATTTGAGCTAAAAGCGAGTTGTACTCTTTTCCTTGAGCCTTATTTCAACTGAGATCCTTATGAGGAGGTATGTTTAGAGCTTGGGTAATATTTCCATCCAAAAAGGTAGAATGAGTTACGAGATCATGAGCAATAGTAGTGAAAGAGCCCAGAGTTAGAGGAAAGTATGCAGAGGTTTAGTGATTTGAGAAAGGGAGATAGTGTTTTGAAGTGCTATATTACTATAGTCATGCACCCAGTAAGTTATTGATGAGGAGTTTTTCCTTATGGGTAGAGTAAGAGTTGCTAGTCAAGATGAGATAGAGTATATATTTGTTAACCGGAATAGAGTTGATGTCGATGTTCCATCGTATTAGAGGAGACTAAATTCATGTGTTGAATAAGAGAGTAGAGTATTTATAAAGTGATAGATCTAAGCTAGGCTTATGATTTGTTTGAGAGGGTCATGATGTTTAGAAGGTTATTGAACTGATCAAGTAATGATGTATAGTATGGTAGGCGAGAAATCATATTGATATTCAGGTTTAGTAATAAACATTAAGCTTGAATTTGAGATGAGTGTCATGATAAAAAAAATGGCAACATGATGGTAATGATGTTAGTCTTAAGATTTGATCTAGAAGACTTTACATAGAGTAGGTGAGGAATTGAGGTGATAATCTGCAATAAATATGAGTGGTACAAGTGAGACACCCTAACCTTTAGATAAGGGCAGTAAAGTGTGGCTAAGTCACAAGAGTAACAAGAAGCATTAAGAGGTGTATTGAGAGGGTGCGTAATCAAAAGAGGTTAAGAAAAACACCTTATAAAGAGGTCTTAGTACCTGCCTATTGAGAGTTCGGTAGTCATGAAATAAACTTCTCCCGAGTGTTAGAGTAAAAGAAGATGTACTCCAGTTTAGAGCTGATGGAATAGGTCCATAGCTTTTAAGTGTAAGCTTTAGACCTAAGGGGGAGATGATAAGATGAGAAATCAAGTTAAGTGTTTTAGAGTAAGACAGTAATGAGTTCCAAAGAGTATGGGAGATACCTTTTCAGAGATCTTTTAGTAGTGGAGTGATGTTAAAAAGAGAAGGTTAATTATCTTATTGTGATAGTGATGGTATGTTTATTCCGTCTAAGGTTTTTAATGAGGAGGAATAAAAAGATGAAGTTTTCTATGATAAATAGTTAAATGGGAGCCCTTAGTTGGTTTCAAATAGTAATGCGGACAATTCTAGTTAGTATGGCAGAGATGATAAGAGTAACCCCGTCTCATACCCAGTCCAACTGTCATTCAAGGACGAATGATCCCAAGGGGGAGATATTGTAACACCTCGCTTTTTGAAAGAACTAGAAAGACTTAGAATTGGAAAGAAAAGATGAGGTTTTCTATGATAAATAGTTAAATGGGAGCCCTTAGTTGGTTTCAAATAGTAATGCGGACAATTCTAGTTAGTATGGCAGAGATGATAAGAGTAACCCCGTCTCATACCCAGTCCAACTGTCATTCAAGGACGAATGATCCCAAGGGGGAGATATTGTAACACCTCGCTTTTTGAAAGAACTAGAAAGACTTAGAATTGGAAAGAAAAGATGAGGTTTTCTATGATAAATAGTTAAATGGGAGCCCTTAGTTGGTTTCAAATAGTAATGCGGACAATTCTAGTTAGTATGGCAGAGATGATAAGAGTAACCCCGTCTCATACCCAGTCCAACTGTCATTCAAGGACGAATGATCCCAAGGGGGAGATATTGTAACACCTCGCTTTTTGAAAGAACTAGAAAGACTTAGAATTGGAAAGAAAAGATGAGGTTTTCTATGATAAATAGTTAAATGGGAGCCCTTAGTTGGTTTCAAATAGTAATGCGGACAATTCTAGTTAGTATGGCAGAGATGATAAGAGTAACCC
>JAJOOR010029758.1:0-14585 GCA_036250505.1 Solanum acaule | reverse complement strand
AGTCCCTATTTCCCGTTAATTAATGTTGAATGTACTTCCGCGACCGATGAAGTGTGATGACAAGTTTGAGAGGCTTGTTTGGGGTTCCTTCGGGTTCCTCATTCGCCATGTCACGTCTAGGCCCTAGGCTTGGGTCGTGACAATAATGATGCACTCAAAATTAAGAAAAAGAGATTACGAGAAAGATGAATGTGATAAATGATCTAGGATATTGCATACTATAATCTACTCTAAGTTTCATTGAACGAGATGTTGTATATTTCTAACAAATGTATAGCAACGAAGCTCTCGTAGTATGCGTTGACCACACAATCTAGTCGTAATGTATGAAAGTTACAGAATAGGAATGAGAGTTGACCCACTATATATGTGTGAGTGGGAGATGAAGAAAATTGGATCGATTCACCCATGTGGTAAATTATGTATTATATATTAATATGAAAAGACAACTTTTTGAATAGTTATGTTCCTTTAGGAGTATAAAAGGATTCTCACAAGAGAAATCAACACATCTTTTTCATTCTCTGCGATTTCAAAAGAACATACACTTCTTCTCCTTCTTCCTTCTCTAATTTCAGAAAAGTTCGAGTGATAATTCCTGGAAAGATTCTTCTCCTAAAAGTGTTAGAACGAATATCTATAATAAGGTACGATTTTAGGCTGTGACTATTTCAGAGTAGTTCATATTTATTTACATGTAATTGCATTAATTAACTAATAAAATAATAAGTAATGATCCTACAAACAAAGTGTTGAATAAGATTCTTTAATATCTAAACTTTACTCATACATAACTTCAAACATGACTCAGTATCTACGTTGCACGATTTAAGCTCAAATAAAGTACTTGCAATTGGATAATAATTCATCATAATTAAAGGAGTCTAACAATTTACTTACAAGATTTGGAGATGGAGTTTTAGAGCTAATTAATCTTTTGTGCAAATACGGAGACCAACTTGGCACTTTCCCTGCTTCATGTGGTGGCCGGTACTTCCTCGGTTCATATTTACTCGCTTATATTTGATTTGATACATATCTTAAGAAATAATAATTATTATCATTTAATGTTGGAAAATGAATAGTACTTAATAAAAAAGATAGCACACGTCTATAATAATAAATTAACTTTTGATTTTTCAAATTAAATAAGTAAAAAAGTGAATATTTATAATAGTATAGTGAATAAGTAAAAAATGAACAACAGAGTACTTTATTAGTGATGTATAAAGGGAACTAGATACATGACCCGTACTAGCAACGGCCCAATATATATTATTTCTTGATTTCAATTTAGATAACACATATAAAACTTGAAAAATCAATCAAATTTTAACATGTTTTTTTTAGACATTTTAAGTTGTTAATTTATTATTTATAGTACTTTTACGTAGTTTTTAAATAATACTTGTTATTTCTTCTATTCCAATTTATGTGGCAAATATAGAATTCAAGAGTCAACCAATTTTTTATGTCTTCTAAAATTTTAAATTGTTAATTATTGTGATTTAAGTTCTTTTTATATCATATTTCAAATAATTAATGTTATTTCTTGTCCCAATTTATATGACACTGATATAATTTCTTAATCTAACCCCGGAATAGCAAGCTGACAGGACAATCGCCATGTGCTTCCAGGTGGCTTAAAAATAAAAAAATCAAAGGGAATAAGGGATGAATTCCTTAATAAGAATTTAAAGTGAGATTTAAGGCTTGCATGTGGCCAATAATTTAAAGATTTGGGCTTCTCAAGCAAACATGAAAATGATTATATTTGTCCCATTTGTCTAAATAAAACTCGTTTAATTAGTAAGCTTCTCTATAAAACTTCTGCTTCAAGCTCATAATTAATTCATCATTGATTTACGAGGTTTAAATAAGTTTTGCTTTAATTCCACTCCGAAACCACTAATCATTTTTTTTATGTTGAGAGGGAAATAACAAGAACTCACACTAATAAAGTCGGAATCAGATAAGGTGAATAAGTTTATTTGAATCTCATTTAATGAAGAATTATTTATTTATGAATAATTAAAATTATTCTAAAGTGTATGTATATATTAGATGTTGAACTTTCTTCGGCCTTTTCATATCTTACCTTTTTTTTTTACCCCTCCATACTCCACCAAAATGAAAAGAAAAAAAAACTCCATCCCTTTTCTACTCAATTTTATGATTGGAGTCGCATCTGAATAAATGAGGGATTAAGTCATGCTGGTCCTTAACTTATTGTCTTATTGCAATCTTGGTCTTTGCATTATATGATTTAACATATTTAATCTTCTATTAATCAAAATGTATTATTTTAGTCCCTAAAGCTAACAAGTGTTAAAAAGTTTTGATTAAAAACATAGAGTACTTAATAGCCTCTACACAAACAAAGAGTTAGAAGCAAAAAAAGAAATGTAATATCATACTGTGATTTGTTAAATAGACATGTGTGTAAATTGATTCTTTCAATCTTTGAGGGTGAAGTATGAGCCAATGATGAATGCACAATCAATTGTGAAGCAGATGACAAATTTCAATCTTTGAGGGTGAAGTATGAACCAATGATAAATGCACAACCAATTGTGAAACAGATGACAAACTTTCAATAGTTGATGGTGAAGTATGAGCCAATGATGAATAATGCAACGTCAATTGTAAAACAAACATCAAACTTTTAGACATAAACATCATGAAATGAAGTAATATATTATTGCAACGAAGATGTAAGATAAACTAATAACAAAAAAATAGGAAAAAAATATGTACATTAAAGCCTCGCCAATCACAAATAAAATGACCATGTCAGTAGATTAGATGTTCACTTCTAAAAGAAGATAACAATTGAATTTTATTTAAAGTAAAATATATCCGAGAATGAATATAAATATGTTCCTTTAGATTATAATCCTTAACTCTGTTAACCAACTAAAATAACACTTTTAATTAATTGAAGGTCAAATATTCTAAATCCTATATTACAAGGACCAAAATTACAATTTTTTTTAATACTAATCCTAGATCTTATTAACATGGTCCCAAATGAGAGTTATGCTGCGACAATTTAGGCGTTGCCTTTTGCAAAACATTTTACCTTATTTTACTTTTCTTAAATAAAAAAAAAACACCTTAAAAGGAACAATATTTAGTAGTTGTACTATTTTTTTAACAACATGTTCTTTCACGTGTTGGCTTAGTTTTCTTCGTTTATTACAAGGAAACTGGAAGAACTTTTAATTTATTGGCCGTTAGGATATAAGAATTGTAAATTTTTGAAAAAATATATATTTATTTTAAATTAAAAATGATATATATATAAATTAGAATTATTTTTTGACATGAATACAAATTGAGATTATTTTTAAAATTTTATGAGCCATATAAAGAGAAATATGAAAAATATTCATGATCAAATGAGCTCTTAATGGTCTTGATTATTCAAAATAATGTACTAACTACCCAAGTGGTGTTAAATTATTTATGATTGCAACTTGGATTTTTTTTTAATCCTGTTACAACTTGTAGTTTTTTTAATTTCAAATAATTTTGGGATTTCTTGATTCTTAATCAAACAACTCCTTATGGTCTGGCAAAACAGATGTATGCTTATATGAGGTTCACTAATTGAACATATTGTCAAATAATTATTATTTACGTTATAAAATATTTATTATATTTCGTTCTTCGATATTTAATTTGACTAATTTTTGGAATCAATTATAAATTGGATTAAATTTATTTAAAATGTTAGAATTAAAATTATATTCAAAAACTTTACGAACAATTTATATAAGATACGTTTCTTTTATGTTTAATATGATTAAAAAAAAAATCTTAAAGCCTTGACCAAGATTTATATAATTTAACTCTCAAATAAAAAAGATGTAACAAGTAATTTCACTTTTGATTTTTAAGAATACGAATTAATTATCTTGTGAAATTTATAATCTTAAATTGTCCACATAACTTGGCAATGTATTTTTATTAATATAAGTCGGCCCTCAAAAACTCGTTCAATGTACAATATTGTTTTAGTAGATGTTTAGACATGCGTGTCACGACCCAAAAATGAATGTGATGGCACTCGTTTTATCCCACCAAGACAAGTCAGCCTAAAACTCAATCATTACAATAAAATGCGGAAATTTCTAAACAACTCAAAAATACCCTCAAAATCTGGTTGTCACGTGTACAAGTCTCTAAAGCATTACAATTGATTCACAAGAAAAACACAAGTCTCAAATAACCTTGTTTCTAGAATAAAACAAGATCATGAATAGGAGTAAGAAAGTCCGCAGAGATGACAAACAACTACCTCACAAATTTCCAAGAAGCCTCGGAAAATAAGAGAATGGAAAGTTTCACAAAATCTAGGCTCGTAACCTACAAATATTGTAGAAGCAAGGGTTGAGTACCAAACCACACGGTACTCAACAAGTAAACCTCCAAACACAAGCTAAGGGGATAGAATACGGGTACTCCTTACATCCCAACTGAACCTCCACAACTACAACCTGCATAAACTAGTCCAACCTAACAGTTCACAATTTACAAGCGCATATCTCAACAACAACATTCTAACAATCACATATTCTCAACAACAAGCTCAATATTCATCAATTACAACCTCCACAACTACAACCTTCTTAACACCATCCCAACGTAACAGTTCATAATTCACATAACACACAGCTCAACAACAACACTCTAACAATTACATATCTTCAACAACTAGCTCAATATTCATCAATCAAAGTTCCACAAAAAGGCACTCACAATATCAGCAAAACACAATATCAAGTTCACTAATGATAAATATGTGCAATGCAATGTCAAGTATAGTGATGCACGTCTGACCTAGTGATACACACCCATTGTCTCTCAGTCCGGGACCCATGGGAGACATATCTGTCCATGCATCCATCGCGGCGCGCGATACAACCCTCGATAATAGTAACCATCGCGGCGCGCGATACGTCCTTCGAAATATAGTATCCATCGCGACGCGCGATACGTCCCTTGAAATGGTACATCCTCTTTAATTTCTTATTCTTTCTCAATTCACATAACACTTGTCACAACCATGTCTCAGAACAATGCAAATGACATGTTCACACAAATAATGAGGAGATGACCATTTTCATAACATTGCACAATTCACAACAGTTTCAAACCATTCTCAACACATCTCACACAAACAATTAATCACATTGCCTTTTATTACCCCTTTTTCATCATTAGCATTAATCAAAATGGATAAGTCAACCCATCACAAGTCCCATTACTCCCCAACACATACCACAAAGAAATACACGAATTTCATACACTTAACAAGGGTTTAGAAATCCACTTGCCTCAATCAATCAAGAATTCAATCCGGAACTTAAGCCTTCCCATTTCGTTGAACTTCCAACTCAAAGCAATCTATTCAAACAAATGACCACTATAAGATTTCAAAACTAACAACACTCATATTACTATGCATCTAGTCTATACCCAAAATTCACTCAAATTTATAATCACGTTCCTAATCTTGATGCCAATTAATATTCCAACTCTCATATTTTTCAAATTCAAACCTAAGGTTAAGACTACAACCTTAATTGCTTTCATATAATATAATCCATCCGATATTTAATTACCTATCGTAAGGCTATTAGTGGCCAATCACGTGTCATAGTTCTCCACTAACATCTTTATATAAAAAAAGAAAAGAAAGAAACATTGACAATTAATCTGAAACAATTCCAACTTTCCAGATTGTTACTCTAACCCACTGCATATACCAATCCAACTCTCTCTTCCTCACCTTTTGTTTCTTTTACAACTTAATTATTGTCATAATATAGTGATACTAATAATAATAATAATAATAATAATAAAGAATTTGGAGAAACACTAAAATCAACCTATGGACTAACATGTATATGAATTAAAGAACAGTAACATCATTCAAACTTATATGAGAGATTTGCAATACTTTCAATATGAGCCAATCACCCCACTATCACCTTATGAGTACCTTATAATCATTCCAATAATTACCTAAAACAATTACCCAATAAAACTTGTCCCCCAAATTCAAAGAACTCACGTGTAGCAATATTAATTGAAAGCAGCAATAGCTTCTAAAATCAATATGCTACTCCTTATCCTCCCCTTGAAAACATATTAATTGCTTCATGAATTTACAATTCATTACGTATTTAAAGAGTTCCAATTTGAAATCTCACCTGGATGCAGTTCGCAACTTGCGATGCCAAAACCCTTGTCCGCTCCTTCTTCCCGTTTTTACTTCTTTTCTCAATTAATTATGTACTAAAAATGATAAATTTAACTCACTTATTTTATTAAATATAGGCTAAATGGTATAGGGTCTTAAATAAATTATCACTTTAGCCCATTAACTATCGATTAAGTCATTTATCTATAATTACCCATCAGTTAATTAACTCAAGTTAAACGAATAGTCTAAAATTCTCAAAAATGACCTACCGGGTTATTACAATGCGATTTTATCTCGTGATATAAGATTATGAGATGAAATCCTTGTTTAGATACATAATGAGATGAGATGAGATTTTTTTTCAAAAAAAAATGATTTGAGAATTTCATATCATAATTTCACATTTTTCAAATATAAAAATTGAGCCACAAATTTATATTTTGTAAAAAAAGTCCCCACCATTTATACATAATTTTTTGCAAGAATACCAAAAGACTAATAAAATATTCACAGAATATGAACATGATGATATAGTTACTAATGATATTTGCCATGTTAAATTTAATTAATTATATTAACGAGTAGTATACTACAACTCATGTTCAATTTTACTTTTTATTGAACTAAAGTTCAATAATCAACAAATGTTTTTTTCAGAATACCATTATGACAGTGTATTATACTTTTGTAATGAACTTTTGCTTATTTGGTAAGATTGTATAAAGAATTAGGATAATTTTGATAGTTTTTCACAATTTATGATGTTATGTATTTATATGAGCAAATAATACAACTTAAAAATTTAAACTGCATGTCCAAACAACACTTCAATTTCATCTCATATGATTTCATATCACGATTTCATCTTAATTCTTACATGGCCAAATTAAATGTGTGTTAATTAGCAGCCATGTACACATATAGTCAAACTTCTTAGAAACTAGATAAGCCTCGTCCGTGCAGAGCAAGGGCCCAACATTTTCAATTTTAAGATATTACATTTTGGTTTGTATAATATGAAATTTTTGTGACACAATTTTAAGATTTGTCTCATTTTGAAAAAAATAATTTTTGTGTCAAAATATGATACTACCTCTATTTCATATTAAGTGAATTTGTGACGCAATACATATATTAAGAAAACATTCAAGGACATAATTTAAATCATATTTTGCACAATTTCCCATTTGTGAGATCATGTACATAACTTTATAAATAGTGTAAATTATCTCCTATAAAATATAAAACTTCTTTAAAGAAAAGTGCAAATATAAAAAAGAATTAAATATTTATCTTGAACTTTAAGCAATTCAATTATTTTACACAATAAAAAAACCCAAAAAAATTACTTAATATATGATGGAGGGAGTAGTAAACTTGATGGATTGTCCAAAGTTCTAATGAATCAGCACTCGCCACAAAGTCCTAATAAAGTATCAAAACTTAACTATAAATTTCAACGACACATTTTAACTTAATTTGAGTCATATTATCTCTCTAAATTATTTTAAAATGAAATAGATACACCTAAATGATGACGTTACATAGAGAATGTGCACTTTCTCTTGAAAGCAAGTGATGAACAACAACAAAAAAATAGACACACGTCTTTTTGTAATTGATTTATTTACAACTAATTACACATAATTATTGACATAAAACTTATATATTTTAATTATTTTTAATTTTTTCTTTGTTAAATATTTTAATTTTCCTCTTCACTTTAATTTTTCAATGTTTTTCTCTTTTATTAATTTTTTTAATCTTTTCGGTTTAAATATGAGATCTAATCTATGACATTGTGTAACTATCTATTTTGAGATATTATTCTTTTAGAGCATATTTGACGATATGCTTTATGTAAATTAGTCTAACTGGGTAAATTTGCTAGTTTTTAAAAATTAATGGACATAAATTATATTTAAAAGCACATTCGAATTTTAAATATATTTTTTTTATAAAAAATATGATCAAACACAACTCTAATTTTAACTTTAAAATTTTAAATATAGTATTAAATTTTCATAACTAAACGCTTTTAATAAATATCATATCCAATACTCTTTTAAAATTGAATAAGAGAAATAGGCAAGGTAAAAATAGAAAAAAAAATTGTCAACTACAACCCACAATTATAATGACAAATGGGCCCACTTTTTGTAACTACAAGGTTGTGCTAAAAGGTCAGCACAATTAAAGATTAATAAAGCATGCAGAAAAAGTAACTTATTTCGACCTATCAAAATTTAGAACAAAACTCAAAAGACTAAAATGCCACATAACAATTGACTAATGACTCTAAGCATACATGTTGATGCCAACTTTCTAACTCGTGCTTCTATATAGGTAGAATAACACTGTTTGTCCGAATATTTTTTAATTGTTATAGTTAGCAATACACAAAAATCGATTTAATTGATAATTCGAATTAAAAAATCGAATTAATTTTTTTTTATTGATTTATTGGCATTGTGTTATCAGATTAACATTTTCGAACGATTTTGTAATCATTTTTATTAGATTATCAGGTCACTTTTTTATATTTTTTTTATTAATAGCTAAATCAATAACCCAATAAAATTAATTTATTTTATCCCTAATTAATTATTTATTAAATAGTGGCTTTAAATTTTGAGTACAAATCCTATTTTCTAAATTCTTAATTTTTCTCCAAGTTTGCTACTTAATCAAAAATTTAACATATTTCATCTGAAAATGGCTTGATGGATGTGTTCATTTATATCGTTCTTTTTTTGAGAATTGAGTGTTGTTATTGTTATTGAGAACTGATAAACCTTATCGATAATATACAAAATTGAACTGAACCAATCGATAAACACTTCTAATTATAACGATATGTTATAAAAAAACATATTCCCAAAGAAAACTTAACAGTTATAATGAAATATTGTTATTAAACTTTATTGTTATAGAGACATATAATTATAATAAAGTTTGATATATATAAAACCATTCCCTCGTAGGATTTCAAAAATTCTTATTCGTATAAAATAATTTACGATTTGTATAATATCATTTCCACTTGTTATTACATATTTTTATTTGTTGTAAATTAGAACATGGTTAAGATACCTTTTCTGTATTTATTATTTTTCTAACATGTTCATCTAGCAAGTCAATTATCCAACAAGCAACTAAGTAATATTATTGCAGAATTTATTAATTCCTTATGTTAGCGTAGTCACTATCTTGAATTTGCCTATATAAACCTCATATTGATACCCAAACTTGAACACAAACTACTTTTTAAATTCGTGGAAAGTCGATTAAAATAAGAAACGCTCTCTACTAAGAGCTTTTTCATTATTCTTACCGTTCAAATCCGAGCTACCTAGCTAGAATGGAAGAGAAAAGCAAGATTTTAATAATTGGAGGGACAGGTTACATAGGAAAATACCTTGTGAAGGAAAGTGTAAAATGTGGGCATTCAACTTTCATTTTGGTTAGAGAAAGCACACTTGCAAATCCTGAGAAATCAAAACTCATAGACACATTCAAGAGTATTGGTGTTACACTAATTTATGTATGTAATCACAATTCTACTTTTTTCCATAATATTTTGTTTTTTATATATAAGAATTTAACTTATAGACATATTATGCAACACGTATTATAATTGGTAATATATTTTATTTTGTAAATTCTAATAACCTCGTTACATCGCTCACATATTTTTTTAAGGATAGTCAAGTTGAGAAGGTAACATCTCTTTTCCTATTCTTTTTACTTTTTATGGTTAAAGAACGGATTCTAATTTTGTAACTGATAATTTGTCTTATTTTTTAAATTACTAATACAATTTTGGTGATTTAAATAGTGTAAAAATTCTTTAAATTGTGAGTGTGACATTACCATCATTTTAATTAATATAGTCTTATATTTCATTTTCCTTATAATTAGGGAGATTTATCCAATCAAGAAAGTCTGATTAAGGCAATTAAGCAAGTTGATGTGGTGATTTCCACTGTTGGGGGAGGGCAATTTGCTGATCAAGAGAACATCATCAATGCAATTAAAGAAGCTGGAAATATAAAGGTAAGGAAATTGAATTATTTTTCAGAAAATGTTTATATTATTTGTCATGTTTGATTGGTCAAAATTATGTTTTGCCAAGAAAAAAAAGTTTCTTAAAAGTCAAGAAAATGATTTCCCTAATGGGAGGAGAACAAGGTACACCTGCAGTGGTGGAATCAAAATTTTCATTAATGGGTTTCAAAATATAAACAAGTAAAAATGCATAGAAGTCAAAAGGTATGTCAATATGTTACATATATACATAAAAAATATATGTTTTTACTTAGCTAAACAATGTAATTTTCCAACAAACGAAGATGTGTCGGCCCTCAAGTATATGTGGCTATACCACGTTGTTGATTGTCTCCTTCCAACCTTAACACCCCACCCCATCCAAATTCTTATCCACACAATTTCATTGTCATTCTGCCTCATATTATTTGATTAGATTATGTATAACTTATCAATTAAACATAAAAAAAATAAGTAAGAAAATCGCTTATTTTTTCACGAATACATTTTCATTGATTCATACCAAATATATCGTTAATTATTCAACTTGTGTAAATTTTTCACCAGAGCTCATTACTTTCTACTCGAATTATATTTACATTTACAAAAAAAATTAAAAAAAATATATATAAATTCAAAAAGATCATATTCATATTAAACTTGCTGACTCTAGATTTTGAATTCGCATCAGAGATTTTTGCCTTCAGAATTTGGATTCGATGTGGATCATGTTGATGCAGTTGAGCCAGCAGCATCACATTTTGCTCTCAAGGCCAAAATCAGGGGGATGATAAGGTCACAAGGAATGATTCCATACACATTTGTGATCTCCAATTGGTTTGCTGATTTCTTCTTGCCTAACTTTGGTGACTTACAAGCCAAAACTCCTCCTAAGGACAAAGTGGTCATTTTTGGTGATGGAAACACCAAAGGTATAATATGAGTCATTTGCAAAAAGTAAATATGTTATGTGTATATCTCAGGATCGATAAAATCAGTTCATAAAATTATGATCAATCTAATTTAGGTAGATTTGGGTGGGTTGATGATCCGCTAATTATTTTATGAGGAAATTTTAAAAGTTTCTAATATTTAAGCATGATTAGAGCTAGATCTGTAGTTATAGATTGTATATTTATAATTCATAACAACAATTGTATGTAAGGGAGAGCGAACAAGATTAGGAGAGAGGCGAGAAAGATTCGGGAGAGAGAGAAAGAGGGGATATGTTACAGAAAGAATGAATATAAGTTGATACATGGTGTATTCAACGAAATATAACGAATACAGTTTGATAGAGAGGAGTGAGGAGAGTAAGATTGGAGAGATGGGATAGGCAAACAAGATTTGGGAGAGAGAGGAGAGATGTTAAAGAGAGGGCGAATAGAGGTAATACAAGATATGTTCGATGAAAATAGGTTATATCAATGAATACAGCCTAATATATACAAGTTGATATAGGTTGTATTCGATACATATATATTGATAAAGAGGGCCGAGAGGAGAGATACTAGAAAAAGGACAAATACATGCTGATATAGGTTGTATTCAATGAAATACAAGTTGTATCAATGAATACAACAGGCCATATTCAATACATGCATGTTGATATAACTGTATCACTTATATTCATTTGTTGTTGTATCCCTTGTATTCATTCGCAATATACAACAACATCAACTCTTTTTATCCTGTTTGATCTACATGCTAAACTTTTGAAGTTAATATGAAGTAATAATCTTGTGTAAAATTTAATTTATGTAATTGCCCTGTCATGACTCATGTATTTCATTTTATGTCACAATGTAAGCAATATATGTGAAGGAAGAAGACATAGCCACATACACTATCAAAGCAGTAGATGATCCAAGAACTTTGAATACAACTCTTCACATAAGACCTCCTGCCAATATTTTGTCCTTCAATGAGATAGTGTCCTTGTGGGAGAAAAAGATTGGCAAGACACTTGACAAGTTGTATCTTCCAGAGGAAAATATTCTCCACATGATACAAGGTAAAGTATCCTATCCGTTTTAATTTGTATGACATAATGTATTATACTCTGTATCAAACAAAAACCAGACAAATAAGTTGAAATAATTGAAGAAGTATCGTTTTTACTCCTTTAAGAAGCTCCCACCCTTTTAGCTCCGATCCTTTGGTAATTCAAACTCACAACCTTAGGGTTGATGGTAAAGGGTGCTTACTATCGGAGCAACTTTCCCATATCAGTAAAAAGCAACAACATAATATTTGAAACAATATTCTCACAAAGAAAATCAATAGGAAATTCAAAAAAGAAAAAAAGAAAGGTTAATACATCATCAATCTCTCATACTTGTCTACAAATTTCATTTGGCCACTTAAAGCTATGATTTGTTTCAGTTGATGAGCACTTAAACACACGATAAATTAAGTGTTCTTTAAATATTTTCGGTTCAAATTTTAATTATTATGTTTTGTGTGTTCTTAAGTGTTTATTGTGTAGATAAATTAACTACTCCATGTATATGTCACCTCCTTAATCTAATTATACATGCATGTTGGCTTCAATAAGCCATAAGATCTCAAACATGTTCTAATTAAGGTTGATATGTACAATATTTTTTTTTTTATATTATATAATTAACTTAACTATCTAATAAACATTTGAGAATTAAAAAAATTCTAAATTATAATTAAATTGATTAAAAAGGTCTAATCAGAACACTTTCTTAAAATAAATTTTAACACATGGTACAAACTAAAGGCTTTGATATTTCAATCCTGCACTTTTTAGAGCAACACTTCAAATGGTAACAACCATTTAAGCAAAAATTATTAATTGATGTTCGATTAAATTCGTATTCAAGACTTTTAACTCCGCCCTTATTAATTTTTTTTTCTTTTTAAACTTGTTTTGCAGAGGAACCTAATCTTCCATCAAGAGTCAATTTGGCCATATGCCATTCAGTATTTGTCAAAGGAGATTCTACAAACTTTGAGGTTGATCCTTCTATAGGAGTTGAAGCCACAGAGCTTTACCCAGAAGTGAAATACACTACTGTCAATGACTACTACAATAAATTTGTCTAGATTGTGTATAACAATAAAATTAAGTTGTTAAGTTGTCGGTCTGTCAGAAATAACTTCTCTTCAGATTTTATTTGTCAAATTATATTAAGTATGTTATTATTGTGTAATCTATATATATAATAAAGGAGAAATATAGACAAGGTGATGTGACACCTCTCTATGGTCTTCATTTGTATTTATCTTTTTTCTCTTTTTTTTTGGCTTTTTTTAAAAATTAAATTAATTATTGTATTGTAAATTATTGTATCAAATTATATTAAGTATGTTATTGTTGTGTAATTTGAATTATATTGTTGGATATTTTCTTGTTATGTATCTAATGACTATTTTATCTAAGGCTTAATACATAGCCAACTCATTAAACTTGCCGACATAGTTTATTTACATATACAAAAAATTATGGTTTAAATGTTTTAGTTGTATATGAAAACATGATAAAGTGTTTTAATTAGACATTTTTTATTCACATTTTGGAAATCTTTTGGGTTTGTTGTAACTTGTAAATAGTATATTAGGTAGTTAAGTTAACCACATAAAATATTTCATCTATTTTAATCATACACATCAATGTCAATTAAAAAATGTATGGGTTTTACAGTTAATTTAAATGAATGCATATAATTAAAGAAGATGATAGATTTTCAGTAGGTCCTTGCAAAGGTGCAACTATGCTTAGGTGGTAGCACCTTGTTGTTGATGTTACAATTCTTTGCACAAATAGTTCACAATACTTTGCTATTAAATATCATATTTTTCTTCATTGTCGTTTTTCCTTTCTATAATTACTTTGATTATCTACATTGAGTCGAGCTCATTCATAAACAACCTCATTACCTCCACATATATATACACTATCTTCTCAAGACTCAATACTCTGAGATTTCACTAGCTATATTGTTGTTGACCCTACTTTTGGTGTATGAAAATCGTGTAAAGATAATTATAGACACGTAATTTTTGACCGAACTTAAGGTATTACACCATTTTTAGTACATAAATATTGCTTTTATATATAAATTAAATATTTTATTTTTCATCGTATTTTAGTAAGTTTATTTTAAAAGATTGAAAAACTACAAAAAATATATGTTTTCTTTTAATTTAAATTTTAATAAATAAGCTAGTATTTCTTAATTATGTTTTTAGACTAGCTATTTGACTTTTCTTATATTTTATTAATTCAAAATAATTAATTAATATTTTTATTATTATGGTTTATATATATATATATATATATATATATATATAT
>JAJOOR010029757.1:0-17540 GCA_036250505.1 Solanum acaule | reverse complement strand
TTATTTGTTTACAAAAATGCCCTTCATTAATGTAAAAAGTGATATAACAAAAGGGTTGAAAGAGACATTTTTGTCATTTACCTATTTTATCCCAGGATTACTATACCACCCAAGGAGAGGGATAACTTATCCCGGTACTAATTATTAATCCCGGGATAAGTTATCCCGAACTTGCCAACCAAACAACAAAATAAGTGATACTATAATTTAATCCCAGGACTATTTGGTATTATCCCTCACACCAAACGACCCCTTACTACTTGTTAGTCCTAGACTTAGGTTAAAAGATATATCATCGTTACTTCTGCTTTAAATTTGATAAATATTGCTTCTTGTCTTTCTGGCGGAAGATGATTTAGGGGCTAACTGAGAGAAAGAATGCTGCTTTTGGTAGGAGTTTAATCCAATATGTAACTAGAGCTTGAAGCTCCTGCTAGGTTATTTCTCGAGTTGTATACTTATATTTGCTATTTTTTTGGTTATGATTACACGTAGTTCTAGTTTCTTTAGTAATGCGACTGGCGTATACTCATTTGTATTTGTTGTACCTGCTTCATTTTTTGACACTGTTCTCGACTTCTTGGATCACAGGGTCAGCCTGAGAACGGCAAAGCTCCCTGGGAAGGGGTAAGCATATCGATTCCTTCACTCCAATTTTATTTTAAATATGATAGTCATTTGCCTCCGGTTAGTGATTGGCTTTCTCTTTCTAGGTAAGACAGAGATGTAGAAACGAATGGGCAATGTTCCAAGATCGTTTATCGAATGCAGATAAAGCATATTTTGCCCAGCATGGAAAAACTCGAGTATAACACGCCTCCAAAACGTCTTGTACATTGCTTCTTTCGCCTATTTTCTCTCCTTTTTTTCGGTTTCTAGGTGGTGTTGCCTATTCTTTTTTCTGAGTATCTGTTCTTTTTATGATCTTTTCATTTCAATATTAGTGTAGTGAAATTCTATGTAGCTAGTGAATGTTAAAACCATTAGATATTGGAAGTTTTCTGGTGCATATAGATGATACACAAGGTTTATAGTCAATGTTTTTTCTGCATTTAATTCTTGTTTTTTGGAATAATCAAGAAATCTTTGAGGGCCCGTAGTGCGCAGTTTGAAACTCGATGGATAATGAGCACGTTTCTTTATCCTTTTCCACTTAAATACAAGGCTTTTGTGGCCATTTCATTGGCCCTTTCAAATTCTAGCTTCTCCTTGAATCAATCACCCTCAATTCCATGTACAAGTGTCTAGAGTTTAACTGAATCCCTTCGTTGAGAAATAATTAGTACAAATAGGGTTAAAAAATTGTTTATTTTTAATTAGCACATGTTGATGGTGGGAGGGGTCAGTCGAGGTGTGTTAAAGTTGGCTCGGACACTATGGTCATTAAAAAAAACCATTTATTTTTAAACTATGATTTCCGTTAACGTAAGAAACTCTTCTAGTTTAATGATAAAAGGAGGTAATTTCCATGTGTAACATTTCAAAATATGTTCTAATTTCTTGGTTTCACCACTATTATCGACATATCGTAATGAGGGAGAGATAGAACAGAGTTCTTCACAAATTTGAAACAAAGAAATTAAAAGAAGCTTCTCATAAATATTCTATAGTTAAATTGAGTCTACTCGACCTCAGAAGCTAATTCACGGATGTCTACCTAACACATGACCAAATCAGACACTAAACTTTGCATTATATTGGACCTTGAACAAAAAAATATTTTAGTTATATTACTCTAAACTATGGAAAATTAAAGAAATGGTTAAGTAATAAATATTCTTTAATTAAAGAAATTGACAACTTAATATACTAATTCTAGAAGTTAGAAAGCATGATTAAAATTATTAAGACAATAATTATGGACGTAAATCAATCACATCAACAGAGTCGTACTTCTTTTATATTAAGATCTTACTTATTATTTTTAGTTGGACGGAATAAAAATAATAATTCACACACCTTTCGTAACCATATATAGTTATCGTCGATATATACTGAAATATGTGTATAATCAATAAATAATGTATAAACATGTAGGTATAACTTTTCTTGTTTTATTATTATCATGTAGCATTTTTTCAAATTTAATTAGTGGAGTAACAACAATAACAAAGTCAAGTGAATTCTATAACTAGGGTTTGGTGAGCCAGTCTGACTCGTACAGAGGTTATTTCCGATAGGCCTTTGGCTCAAGAAGAAGCGTAAAAAGAACATTTTTTTTCTTTTCTTTGCTAATGAGCTTTAGTTTTAGATAGGAGTAATAAATGGGGAAGTCAGATTGAATATAAGTGAATCGAAAACGAGTTAAATAAAATATCTGATCCGCCCATGGTTGGATATTTGTCATATTTGGAGTAAAATTAAAGTCTTGTTATTCTCACCAAACACATTGTATTGGCAGGTACATTGTCACATATTATTGAAATGTTCATTTCACCTTTCTGGCTTCTGTATTAAAACTTATTTATTTATTTCTTAATTAGGTGAGCCAACAATTTTTTAAAAATTAAATATCACTCACTCCCTCAGTGTAATTAAAAAAAAAAGGAAAAAAAAATTAAGGGTTATTTAATTTTGTACCAATTAAACTTCATAATTAATTAATTCATTGTTAGGTTGAAATGTAATAAAAATAAAACCATGTCATTGACATGTTAATTGTATAAAGTTTCTTGTTAGGAGATCTATTTAGAGGTTAAGTAAAGGCTAATACATGTATTAGTTTTAAAAAATTAAAAATGGGAAAAGAAAAAAAGTACTAATTAATACATGCATAACCTTTATTCATAAAATATATTTATTTATTTTTAAATATTGTTTTGTTGTGTGAATGGTTAGTCCAGTATCTTAGGATTAATTTGAAAGGGATTTTGTTGAATTAATATATGTCTAAACTTTGATGGACAGAAATATTTTGTCCATGTGTTGGTGGGGGCAAATATCTGATAAAATAATCGAAGTATAGACATATTTATATCAGATAATATATCATTTTTTGTACGTTAAGTTGAATATTTTTTAAGAATTTGACACATGATCTGAAATATGATTATTAACTTTATATTTTTTAACTTCAAATTAAGTGGCGACTGTTCTAATTTTAAAAAAGTGGCTAATTTCTAAATAATGAACCACAAAAATGGTTATTTGTGCAAATTAATATCAAAATACGTACAAACTAACTTGAAAATCATTATTATTTAAAAAAAAATGAGATTTACACTACGCAACAACCCCAACAAAGTTCACAACATAAAATAACTCTAATCTTTTTATTTCTTTTACAAACTTCACTCAATATAATCAACATGCATATATTATACGATATATATCAATACCAACAACAATTACAAACGATTATATATAAATAAATAAAAAAGTATTCGTCTGATTAAAAATATTAAGATCCCTTAAAACATAGTTGTAAAATATTAATTTGTTAACCTAAGGTAAGTCAAATAATAATTGCTTTGCTTATAAAAACCGTTAGGCCTTTGAAAACCAAACACACAACTAAAATTAACTAATATATATATAGCACCAATATATTTTCATTCAATTCCACACCCAACAAAGCAAAACAAAATCTCATTCTATTTCTTCCATTTTTTGTTGTATAATCAAACATCATCGCAATTTTGAAGAGGTAATTAATTACATTTTTTTTTTCAATTTCATGTTGTTGTTTTTGCCTTTCTATTGGTATGACAGAAATTGAAAATTTATAAAGTCATTAAAAAATATTGAATTTCAGACGAAAAGTTCATTTAAAATATTTTCAACGAGCCAATTTCTGATGAATTTCATCGAAAATTTCGAATTCTTTTAGTAGTTTGCCATTGTGTGCTTAGATATACAAAAGTTTTTTTAAAATTTTTTTTTGCAGACATTAAGTTATTAGCTTATATAAGTTTCACAAGTTCATGTTCTTGTTTTTATTTTGATTCCATTAGATCATTTAGGTTCATTCACCTTTTCCCAAAAAGAATATTATAATTAGTATAAACCTAATTAAGACCTAGAAATATCAGTCATCAAGTATCTGAAAACAACTTGATTAATTCAGATTCACGTCTGTATATATGACTCATTTATGGAGTTTTCACTTGATTAATTCAGATTCACGTCTATATGACTCATTTATAAAGAAAACACTCCTAACATAGATTTTTTCATTACTACAAGCGGCTAGCTAGAACTCGAGAGCTCTGACTAATTAGACCAGAGAGATCTCCTACATCTCACCATAACCCTCGATGGTGATCTGTTACTAGATTATATTATCATATAGTTTTAGAGTATGATAAATTATAAATTGTCCAATTTTTTTCCTTCTAATTTTTTTTTTTTTTTATGGTTGATGAAGATGGGAGAAATGACAAGTTTTCAGTTGGGTGTGGTGGGAGCATTGTTTTTATCAGTGGCATCATCAGTTTCCATTGTTATTTGCAATAAAGCCTTGATGAGTAATCTTGGTTTTCCTTTTGGTAATATTTCATTTTCATTTTTATTTAATAAAGCACTTTATTTATCGTTTCGATTTCTCATTTCATACCAGTAGTATTAACATTATAAGTTATCCCTATATAGCTTTTGGTTTTTCAATATCTAGCTATTATGTGTTGTTTTTTGTGTTTAGATTACTGCACTATTTAGATGTTGTTAAATGTTATGTAAGTTCTCATGTCTTCTTTACTATCGTATATATTTTCCTTTTCAAAATTGCTATGAAAATACTTTACTTGTGCCAAGGATACTGTAACGGAAACAATTTATCTACCTCTTCAAAATGAAAATAAGATATGCATACATTTTATTTCATCAGACTCCACATTGTCTCATTCACCAAATATTTTATTGTTGTTTTATTGTAATATTTATTTAATTAAAAAAATATAATTTTATCATAGTACTCACCAAACTTTCAATAAAATAACATTCAAATATAAAACATATCTTAGTTGTTGCATACCTAAGAAGTTAGTTGAAATCTCTAAAATGGGATAATTGATGAATTTTAGTTTTAGTCCTTATAATATTTAGTTAAACGCGTATATTTAACCTTTAATCAACTAAAATATGTGTATTTGATCTCTTCATATAGGAAATATATGACATATTGGAGTATTTTTAAAATTATATCATCTTCAAATATGAATTAACAACGTTAATTTAACATAATATGTCGATAATTGATTGATTTAGAACTTACTAATTTGTTATTGGCAACAAAGCCTTGATGATTAATCTTGGTTTTCCCCTTTGGTGATATTTCATTTTCCTCTCACTTGCACTTCAAGCATTTGGTAGAAATTTTTTTATCAATAAAAAATATGTATAATCTTATGATAGTACTCACCAAATTTTCAAAAAAAATTATAACATGCAAATATAAAACAAATATTAGTTGGCATACCTAAAAGTTAGTTATGTTATTTAAAATGGGATAATTGCACTTTTTGTTCCTCAGTTATCGATAAATTTTAGTTTCGATCTGTCTAATATTTTATTTAACACGGTTAGTTAATCTTCAATCAACTGAAATGTGTGTTTTGAATCTCTTTGTGAAATCTAGAGTATTTTTAGAATTATAAAACATCATAATTGAATGATTTAGAACTTAATAATTTGTTAAATTAGTGAGTTTGAGGGATGAAAAATGCACCCGATCTTGTCAACTAATTAGAGAGTGTTAAATGTTACGTTGCTTGATCTTTTCAAGAATGGCGATGGTGCATATCGTAGTCATGCAAAAGTAGTACATCTATTATCTATTGAGGATTTGACACATGTATGCCGCTATTTTTGAAAAGTTCTAGCAACATAATTTAATTTGTTAAATCAGAAATCACAAAAATCAACAATAGAATTTGTCGATATTTGAGGAACTAAAAATGCTAATATTCATACATATTCAGTATCATTTATTTATTTATTTATTAGTAATGTTTGTTTTTTTTTTTGTTATTATTTTAGCCACAACATTAACAAGTTGGCATTTGATGGTCACTTATTGCACACTTCATGTGGCACTCAAATTCAATTTCTTTGAGAATAAGCCCATTGACATGAAGACTGTCATGCTCTTTGGCATATTAAATGGTGTATCTATTGGCTTTCTCAACCTTAGCCTTGGATTTAATTCCATTGGCTTCTACCAGGTATAATATAATATAAATTATAGTTACATGGTTAAATTTGAACAGGTTAAAATGATAGAATCAATAAATGGTTCACTTTCATTCCGTCCAAAGTATTGCTAGGTCAAATAGTTGGTCATAACGGTGATTTACGCAAATATCTTTTTAAAAAGTTACTGTTTAGATTTTGTCTTTATTTAAAAAAGTTGTGCAAATATAGACCTTTTTGAAAAATTATCCTTCTAAAAAATGTTAGATTCGAGATGATATTTTCCTATATATTATTCAACCTTACCTATAAAACATCAGATTGTATAAATTGGTCAATACTTATAAATAAGGTCCTCAATGTCTTTGTATGTTTTTATGTTGGGAAAATATAGCATTTATGAAAAATTGCACTTCTGAATAATGTTAGATTTGGATCTAATATTTGTTCAATCTTACAAATAAAACATTAGACTACCGTCTAATTTTGCAATAACTTAGTTAGTCTTATACCATTGATTACTCTTTTTATAAGGTTTTCAGTTTACTCAAAAAAAAATCTTTAACCGATAATCGAAAAGTTTCATAAGTTGCAAGAAACATAAAAATAAGACCTAACATTTCTTTGTATGATTATTGTGTTGTGTTTGCAGATGACAAAGCTTGCAATTATACCTTTTACAGTATTAGTTGAAACCCTTTTCTTGAAAAAACAATTCAGGTAAATTAAATCCATTATTCTATATTTTAATTTCCACTAATAAAAAAATAAAAATTAGTACTCTTTTTTGGTTCATTAATAATTTTATTTTTTTATGACTTATTTGCAGCCAAAATATTAAATTTGCATTATTCATTCTACTTATTGGAGTTGGCATTGCTTCCATTACTGATCTTCAACTCAATTTTGTTGGAACGATTCTCTCCCTTCTGGCCATTGTTACAACTTGTGTTGGACAAATTGTATCCTTTTGATGATATATCTCTACTTGTCTCAAATATTTATCTGGATTTAACATATATATATACTAACAGGTGTTGATTCGGGATTTTTAGTATATGAGTCTGGAATCATAACTTCTTTGTTTATTAGGTTCTGAATAGATTATTTATACGTATTAATAAAGTTTTTAGTATATGAGTCTTGAATCATAACTCTTTTATGCTTACTGAGTTCTGAATAGCTATATATAATGGGGTGTAGCTCAGTTGGCGAGTTGTCTAAACCCTCACTCTAGTGATAGAGGTTCGAATCCCATCATATCCTCCTCCCAAATAGAAAAATCAAAGTTATTAGTTGAGTTTTGCAAAACTTGTAACTATAACGGTGGAATCTATCCTAGCTGATAGTGTAGCCAAGGAGAGTTTCATTTGAACTCCCTCGTTGGAGAGTTACATTGTACATAAAAGTGACAAAATTGTTATGTATGTATATATTACTGCTAGTTACTTCGATCTATCTTATTTTTTAGGTAACAAATCTCATGAATTTATATTATATAGTACAAATTTGCTTATTATGAGTAACATTTTTGTGTTTTTTTTTTTCATAATTTGACCTTAACTCTCCAATTTAGCTTACAAACACAATTCAAAAGAGGCTCAACATCTCATCTACACAATTGTTGTATCAATCAGCCCCATTTCAAGCAGCTATACTATTTGTTAGTGGGCCTGTGGTGGATCAATTCCTCACCAAACAAAGTGTTTTTGCCTACAAATATTCTCCTATTGTTGTGGTAAGAAAACACTACTCACATTTTTTTACATTGTTTAAAAAATAAAATAAAAATTGTTATACATTAGAATGATTTTTTTGGTTAGTTGTTGAAGATGAGTAATTCAAATGTGAAATGCATGTCAAAACACAAGTTCAACGTTTAAATGACATTTTTCATATTCATATTTGAAATACTATTTTTTTCATATACCACTCAGTTCATGTCCAAATGCCTACTAGAACTATTTATACGAGCTTAATCTAAACCTTTTGAAGCAGACATGTATATACAATGTATAACAGGTGTATATCAAATACATTTAGTGTATATACACATATTATATAGTGATTATACTAGCTAAATTTATTTGGGTTATTTTTAAAAAAAAAAATGGGACACTTTGGATTGTTATATAGTGTAAAAATATTGAAATAACCCTTATTATCAGACTCATTAATCTAAATTCAAGATTCGCCTCGATCTATAGATCAAGTACTCAGGATTTCCTCTATGCAATCATTTTCCTTTTCTCTTATTGCTGGATATCTCGTTCGTACACTAACTTTTTTTGCATTTTGTATTTTCAAATGCAGGGATTTATAGTGTTATCATGTTTGATTGCTGTATCAGTGAATTTCAGCACATTTTTAGTTATTGGAAAGACATCACCAGTTACATATCAAGTGTTGGGCCACCTTAAGACATGTTTGGTTCTTGGATTTGGCTATACATTATTGCATGATCCTTTCACTTCAAGAAACATTGTTGGAATTCTTGTGGCCATTATTGGAATGGGATTATATTCCTATTTTTGTGTCCATGAAACAAAAAGGAAACAAGTTGGAGACCACTCTTCCATGGCCCAAGTAAGTTTTTTTCGTAGAAATAGCGTTCACTGATCACTTTTTGACCTGATTTAAAAAATAGCCAATTCATGTAGTGTTAAATTTCGTAAATGAAACTTCATGAGTTTCATTTGTGAAATTTGAAATTTCATATAGTGGCATTTTTTCAACTACACGGTTCCCAATGAGTTTCATATGTGAAATTTGAAATTCCATGATAGTGGCTTTTTTTTCCAACTACATGGGCTGCAAATTGGCTATTTTGTAAATGTTACCTGATTTTCTCTACATTTCTTCTCCTCGGGACGGTTTGAAGGATATTTATACTTCGTGCAATAAATCATTGAACCTTGTTCATGCTAAAGTTATACTACACCTGGAAGTCTTAAATTTAATAGGTGAAACTTCGTGATAATGTCTGACTCTCACTTGAAATAATTTGAAACTCCATAATGGTGTCTGTTTTTTTAATTACATGACTTGTAAAGTGACCAACTGTAAAACTTGCCCGATTTCTCTCCATTTATCCTTCTTGTGGCGGTTTGAAGGATGTTGTACTTTGTGCAACAAATCATTGTACCTTATTCGCGCTAAAGTTATGTTTTTATTGTCATGTCAGGTTAAAGAGAAAGATACCACTGCACCACTTCTAGCTGGGAAGAATGGACAAGTTAAAGAAAACAACTCCCTTGTTTAAATTTTAGGGTTGAAATGAAGATGTTTTTCGAGATCAAGTAATTTTTTTTTTAATTCAAGACATCATATTCCAATAGATTGATGTAAATGATTTTTGGTTCATAAAGTACCCTACTCCTTTAATTTGTTCAAAGATTTGGTCATTTGCTAGATTGTATTTTGTTACATCTTACATGTACACAAAAGTGATTACAAAAAATTCTTTGTTACACCACTTTCTCTAGATATGGCCCCATTGTCTTGAAATTTTATGTCATATCTAAGTGGAGTTTTTGTATTTCTGTTGGGTAGATAAAAACGATCAGATTTCAATCATTTTTATTTGAATTTCAGTTATATATGATTGAAGTTCAATCATTATTTTTTTGTATGATTTCAACCATTTTATTTGAACATCAGTCATGCTCATAAACATTTAAACATAAAATAACTGAAGTCATATATGTTAGAATTTCAACTATATGAAACTTCATATCCAAATTAAACTTTATCAAGATTAATTTCAAATTTTAATATCTAAAATTATACTGAAATGACTATAGATGCACAATTTATTTTTAAAACAAACATGAACAAATTAAATGACAACGTCAAAATCGAAAAATCTTCGAGGCAATGATATTATCTCTATGTTTGTTGCCAATTCCAAGTTCCAACCTAACAAGAAATGACTAATTCAAATTACATTACCTAAATTTACAGAATAGCTTTTTATTTTGTAATTTATTTTTTACTTTTAAAATTATAAGTATTTTTTAATATATAATCCACAAATATTCTTTACAAAATAACGGTTGAGTCAACTTTTCAGTTTCCAAAGCATTTAAATGAAATCAGAAGATTTAAATGGCTGCTGACGTTTAATAAAGAATACAACAAATTTGTCAGCACGTAGATTCCTGACCAATTTTTGCTCACGTAAATATAATTTATTCAATTTATTTAAATTTGAGTGAATTGTTTATTTATTAGTTTGCAAAATGGGAAATAATTTTAGTTTACAAATAATGACATGAATGAGTCTTTTTTCAAACAAAAATAGCATAGATGAGCTAAATTTTTAACGGATAACATAGATGAGCCCTTTTCTCAAAATTCGATGGCATATTTGTCTTTAGAAATAATACATAAACACGACCCTTAACTTGACTTCAGTGGACAAATATGACCATCAACTTTGAGTGTGCACAAGACAGTTAAACTTATATAAAATTAAACAAGTAGACACATGTGTCCTACATGGCATAATACACATAGGACGCCACGTATGACACAAAATTTTCATGTAGTGCGTCATGTAGGACGAATGTGATACAAGTTTAAATGTCTACTTGTGCACACCCAAAGTTAAAGGTCATAGTTGTCAGTTGACGCCAAGTTAAGGGTCATGTTTATGTATTATGCATTTGTCTTTATGAGCATTTGTAAAATTATATTATTGTCTTGTCACGTCAAATTTATTAGAAAAATTATATATTTGTTTTATAAACATTTTCTTATTGGTTAAATCAAAAATTGAACCGTTAAAAATAAAAATCGATAAAAGTTATCTTATTGATTTAGCATATTTAAAAACTAAAAATCGATAAATCAAATTAATACTAATATATAAAATCAAATTAAACCGATCGATGCACACATGTAATTCAAATCAATTCAATGCGTTGATTTGACACTTATATAATAATATATATAACACTTTATTCCCTGTCATAAAGTACTCCCAAACTAATAGTCATAAATAACGCTCTTTTAATTTCTTTCATTTTCAATGACTTGTATACGTTAGTTGAACCACTAATTGACACAATTAAATTGATGTATATAGTTATTTAGATAAAAAAAATATATTGTATAAATTGTAGACAAAGCATAAGCATTTGTTGATTACGACTTGAATTATAAAGTATCTATAATTTGTTTTTTAATGATTTAGCACTTCAACATCGATTAAGACCTTACAATTACTTTCACTTTTTTTTTTTTGGGACAAGGACATATAAGGGGTCGTTTAATAGAGTATATATGAATAGTAATTTTTATGTCCATTTTTATTTTATTTATAATTTATTTAGTATATTTTTAAAAAGTAATAAATAAAGGAGGAATTTTTTTTATATCACTCTTATTAATTATAAGTCATTCAAATATAAGTATTTAATTGCAAGGGTAAAATAGACATAAAATAATAAATTATTCATTGATTTTATAAAATTGGACAAATATTGTTGGACATCCCAAAATAATATAGTGGATAAGTGAGAATTAATGGAAGGAGTACTAAATAGATTGTGTTAATAATATTAAAATTATTTCTTATCTACTATTTAGTATATCGTAATTAACAAGATCACCAAGTCAAATTTTTATCTCTACTGAAACTCCATCAACATAGTTTCGAAATCGGTCCTTCTTAGATCATCAATAGTGATAGATCTCTAAATCAATATTTCTAATGGTGAAACAAACCTAGTCGCACGCTATTGTAGCAAAATAGGGTTATAATGGTTGATGACCGATGCTCTTATGATATAAATAAATTTGTGAGTGATAAAAGATGAAGGTGAGACAAAAATCGATGCTTGAGTAAGATGATTTTTGTAAAAAAAAATTCTATGATTATCGCCGGAATGAAGTTGTGTTCGAGTAGTATTTAGAGAATGAAGTGATTGATTTAGATGAATGATTTGATGGTAATTAAGAAAAATAAAATCAATCAATAAATTTAATTTGAATTTTCTCAACTACCATCCGTTATGCTTAATTTAAATCAAACATCACCATACCAATTGATTCACTATACTCTCAAAAATATCACTTAAAGACCCTTCTCCAATCACCATCCCCATCATTATTACCATCAGGACAACCACAAAAATACGTTAAAATTATCTCATTTAATCAATCTTTCTCGTATTTTTCTTTAAAATATAATTTTATGTTCAAACTGAAAATATTATTTATTTTAAAACGGAGAAATTAATAATCAATAGCATGATGCTTAGTGAAGAAAAAGCATCACTAGGAAAAGTTGCAAAAGAAAAAGTGCTTTATAGAGTTGGAATTTACATGATGATCCCACCTACTTTGTTCAACAAAGGAGTAGATAATTTGTTTATATTTGTCGGTGAATTTTATTTAGACGTTCTAAATAAGAACCTGTCTCAATAGAACATATAAATATCAAATATTTATCTTTTCTTTCTATTAGTTTAAGTTCTTACATAAGATATTTACTCATTTCAAGATAATATAAAAGTAGATAAAGATATTGTTTGATCTTCACCACCACTTGTTATTATAAAAATTAAATAAAAATTATTTCAATACTTAAGTAGACAATTAGCAATTAGAAAGATTCAATCATACTTTAAGATATATATTTTCGAATTCAATTAAATGTTTCTATTTTACATTCAAAGGACCATCAAGTCGCTATCCAACATTTTACCTTAATGTTTCATAATTATAGTATATATATAACTTTATTTTAGTTTTACCTAATATCCTCGACCAAGTATAGTACAAATTTAATTCAAATTATACATCACATGACCCACTCAACCCATCCAATAGACAGGCCAATAAGTAAGTGTTTGGACAATTTGATTGATACTTTAAAAGAAAAACTTAAAATTCAAATTGAGAAATGATATTTGAAAGTTTGATTTAAAATATGAAAATAAAGCTAGAATTTTGTAAGTGACTCGATTCTTTCCTAAAACTCGCTAAAATTATTTATGAAATTTGAAATTATGTATTTTAAATTTAATATAAATATAATGAAATCAACTTAATAAACAATTATTTCAAATAAATAATAATAACTCCTAAACTTTGGATACAAATGGAGCCTTTGGTGTTTTTCTCTTTATGGTGGCACTTTAGCAATTTACTTTTTAAAAAAAATAAAAAATTATGACTTTTTCCACTAATTTTTTTAATTAAAGACTTGACCCAGTGAGTTTTGCATGGTCACCTCTGCACCACTAGCTTTAATTAATTAATAATTTGGATGTTTTTATATTTAAAAATAAATTAATTTTAAAGTATAACTTTAATTTAAATGGAATAACTTATAGTTATACAAATATTTAAGATTTGATTTAAATTATAAAGTTTATTTTTTTTAGAATTTCGTGTCTAGTTAAATGATACTCCATCTAAATTGAGATCGATAAAAAAAATACAAAAAGAGATATTTATCAATAAAGTCTTCTCCTTTTGGTCTATATTTTATTTTAGTTTTGCAACAATTTTTTGAATAAATAATTTGGACTTGAGTAATGCATATCAGTTATTATTTTATTTATATTTATATACTTGAGTTAGTCTAAATAATTTGGACTTGAGTTGACTAATCCAACATATATTCTTTCTTGAATATTAAACTTAACAATTGCTTTATTTTATTTTGGGATCTCTTCTTTGAAAAATCAATATAGGATTTCAATCCCACGTCTAGAGCAATATATGACTCAAGGTACCACACTTTCTTTGAGTTTTCTCCCGTATTCATATTCAGGGTTTAAATCTAAAATTTCGAATTAAAAATAAAGAAATTTTATTCATTTCATTATAATCTATGTTATTTTGTTAAATACATGTCAAACTTGCATTTTATGTATTATGTTTTAGTCTTGCTCTAGCGTTTGTTCCTAAATCTTCAGTCCATCATTGACAAAGTTTTGTGTCTCATAAATCAATATTATATAGTCTCTTAATAACATACATTATGGTACTTTTTCTTGATTCTTACATAACAGTAATAATAAATTAGTTTGATTAATAAGTTTCAATACCATATGAGTATAATAAAGAAAAAAATCAGTGGAATAATAATACTAACAACAACAATCACAATAACATATTAATAATAGTCTCACAAAATAAAACCCGAGAAGGATTCTCTGCTCAAGAAACAATAGTTCAAAGCAATCCAAAAAAAAATAATAGTAGAAGTATAAGAAATAACATATAATAACAAAATAACAGATAGCAACGACACAATACTAAACAAACGGATATGATAATTGCAATACAAAAAAAAAATAGTAACACAAATCAAAGGACAAGAAACTACAAAAGTAACTCTACGACTACTCATTTAGATGAACAACAAGACAATACATTCCTCATAATCAACCATATTCTATCCTAAACCATATCCTTCACAACTTCTTATCTAAGTCCTCGAAAACTAAAATTGTATCCATTAATAGCCAACCTATTACACCTCTATACTAATCATCCGTGTATCTCCTCGTCACATTATAATAATAATAAATATATTTTAAATTTGTGATTATTGTCATACACGATTTCCAATATATGTTCTTACTTTAATTTGTACAAACTTTTTAAATTCGTTTAACTACCAATCACACCTTTTTTGAAAAGAAAAAAAAAACAAAAGGGTAAAATAGTCAAATAACATATTTACATCATTTGCCAGCCAACTTTTGTCTCACGTATACACAAAAAATACAGTTTCCATTTTTTTCTTCACAGACAAAAATTGAAAAAAATCAGGAAAAAAAATTCTCTATTTACTCACAGAAACGAAGTAACAGTTCATCTCTGATACCCCATTGAAGAGTTTTTTTGGGGGTCAGAGTTTTTTCCTTTTTTTTCCCACTTTTTTTGGTTCTGTTTCTGTAAAGGGTGTGTTTAAATTCAGAGGAATTTATTGTGTAACAACTGGAAAGTGATAGAGGAAATTAGGTTTTTAGGGGAATTGGAGAGGTGGGTCATCGGTGTTTTTGAATGAAAATGGGTGTTTCACAGAATGATCATAGTAGGATGGAAGGGTGGTTATATCTAATTCGTTCAAATCGGTTTGGACTTCAGTATTCACGAAAACGGTACTTTATTCTTCAGGATCAGTATCTTAAGAGCTATAAATCTGTACCAGTTCCTGAAAATGAGGTATAATTATAATATGGGTGTTCATATATTTGAGTATTTTGTAAAATGGTGGTGTTGGATCAGTGAAATTGGTTAAACTATTTTGTCAAGTGTTTGCTGGTAATTTGTGATTTGGGAATTGTTTGATGAAGAACAAAGTTCTGATCCATATTTGTAATTTGATTTTCCATTCCAAGTTGGTTGTGTTGTTTCTTAAGCTTATACTAACGAGATTTGCAGTTTCTATGAGTTGCATGTTGTGGAAAATTGGAGGATATATTTCAGCTTAGTTGGAGCCTTGGAGCAACGGTAAAGTTGTCTTTGTATGATCTATAAGTCATGGGTTTGAGCAGTAGAAGCAGCCACTAATGCTTGTGTTAGGATATACCGTCTACATCACACCCCACGGACTATGCCAAAACGGGATGGTTTGTGCACGGGCTGCCCTTGTTGTCTGAACCCAAAATATATAGTTTATTACTTTATTCGTTTTGATTCTCAAAGGATTTGCTTGAAGTTGGATGAGGTTTGTATAGTAAAGGATGTTTGCAAACTAACTCAAAACATCCTGATGCTAAGTTCTCATTGCCTCAGCACGAAATCTTGTAACTTAAGAAGATTTTGGCCTCTATATCCTCATTCCACATCCTTTCTTTCATTCAGATTTTGCATATGATCAGTGTTTAGAATTAGGGGTGAATTTTTAGGGGAGATTATGGGGCACGTGAACCCATGGTCTTTTCACAAAATAGATATTTGGTGGACAAATTTTCTAAAATTGGTATAATATTAACTATTGGCACCCATGCTCCAAAATGGCTGAATGGTGCACTTGGTTGAAAATTGAGTTATTTACCAAGAAGAATAGGGATTAGTTCTCACTTAATGCATTTTTTCTCCTTTTTGTAGTAGTGCACCCATGTACTAGAAATCCTAAATTAGCCTCTGGTTGGAGTATCTTAGAATTTGGTTTCTTAAGTTTGATACACATTAAACATGCTAAAATTTTACTTTTTCGGCAAAGAAAGAGGATCTCAGAGAAACTTTTGCATTTTATGTTGATCTATGCTGATATTCATACTGTTGGTTCACACTCTTTCAAATACTTCCTCCTTGATTGCCAGCAAATCCTCATGTTGGATTTTATTTGCTAAGTGATCACTTTACTTGATTAGTGAGGAATGACAAATTCCCACGGCCTATGAGCTGAAGGTACTCACATGCTAAGTTGCTCGGACTCGGGTGCGGGTATCCGATACGGAGGTCGGATTTGATCTAACTTTTAAGATTTGGGGGTATGGATCTAGGTACGGATACATGTGCAGGGATTCAACTAGAAATAATTCAAATATCTGAAAATAGAGTTAAATGTCTAAATTATGAAACATTATGTGGAAACTAACACGGTATTCCGAAGAGAAAATGTTGATCAAAAGGAGAATCCCAGAAGGAGAAATAAGGAAAAAGACTGATATAGAAATTTTCTATATACAAGGTATTTCATTTTCTTCAATTTCACCTTAGCTTTTGTTTTGATTACATAAATCATATCATTGTATTTGTCCCTAATTTTTCCGTCAATTTGGTCAAAGTACCCAAAATCTGTTGTCCATACCCACACCCACGTCGTGTCGTCACAAATGCGGCACCGAAAGTGAAGAGTCCGAGCAACTTAGCCCACATGTTTGGAGCCCAAATGTCTGGTTACTATGGTTGATTTTCTAGAGAATAATCCTGGATTGCTTAATCCATGTGCTGAAGATACCTCGTCCTCACTACTTATCCAAAAAAAATATACCTAGGACTCAACTGTGCACATAGATCTTGATCAGTAAGTGTATCCCTTTACTAGTCATCAGTGTGCTCCTTGGGAGTTGAGTGTTTTGCACTTCACACGTTGATCAGCACCTGACTGCTTATTGATTGGGAGATATCTGGAAGTTTGTGTGAATTGGTTAAGTACTAAACTAATATTCAGTAATTTGTTGTGTTTCTGTAATTAGTTGTATTGTAAGTGGTAGGCTCTTATTCATGAGCGTTTATTTTGATATTGAAGGGTTTTGAGGTCCTTCAGTGGGAGATATGTCTGTTTGTGAAGTTCTTCTGCCTTTCACTTCTTGGAATTACATGTTTTCCATATTACCTGGACTCATTGCAATGTGTCGTGTGACTCTTTTGTTAGGATCCTATTAGAAGTGCAGTTGTTGATTCCTGCATTCGTGTCACAGACAATGGCAGAGAGA
>JAJOOR010029756.1:0-18211 GCA_036250505.1 Solanum acaule | reverse complement strand
CCCCCCCCCCCCCCCCCCAAATCTATATCCGAAATATCAACTACACACTTCAACTTTAGGGTTTTTTATCACCCCCTAAATATTTTATTTCTCTATATACTATACACTCGAGTGTTGTCTTGTCATAGGAGGTGAGAACACCTCCTGTAGGCGTGTTAGAAGAGGCAATATGACAAAACTAATGACGAAAAATGCTACTTTCCCAACGGTCGTCTTTGCCAACTTAAATAAACCCTTGTTTCTTCTTAAAAAATTTCACGATTTTCTTTCAAAAATATGTAGGGTTTAGTTGTTTATGTTCATTTCTACTTTAAATCTTGAAGTTAGGGTTTGTAATCTGCTCTAATTCTTTATTTAGGGTCTCTAATTTGAATTTTAAATTTTTCCAAAATTTGTTTAAAATGGCAAATGAAAACTTGAATAAACTTTGTATGGATGAATCAGACACAATGTTCAACGATGTAGTGAGATGCAAACATGGGATTCTGCTGAATTTGTAAACTTCTTGATCGAAATTAAATATGCGAAGAAGATTTTGGTCTTGCCCATGCTATGGTGTTGTATGTGTTTTTCCTTGTATTCTTGCTTTACTTTATATTCAATTGATGCTAATGTACTATTTTTCAGTCTAAAAATTACAAATTTTTTTTGATGGAGGGACAAAGAAGAAGTGGATCCAAGATCAAATTTTATCCTTCCAAAATTGGTGAACAAACTCAATGAGTTGGAGCAAGAATTATGGATTAGATAGGTTCAAATTGACAACTTGAGTAACTCTAATTTGATATTGGAGAGGATTTCAATGGAAGGCGGAAATGGCGTAGGTTCAATAAGAAGTTATTTTTGTGTATTTTGAGTTGTGTTATTGCTATGTTCATCAGCAACCAATCTATTCCAAAGTAGTATTTGATTTGTATTGTTGCTATGTTCATCAGAATTGTCAATATATGTGACAAATTGCTTACACTTCATCTGTAAACTGTAATAGCCAACACTGTTAAACACAACACCATCTATAAACACAACAACTTAGCCAACAAAATAGAATAGTCAATTGAATAACAAACACAACACCATATGTAAACACAACTGAATAACCAACACAATTGAATAGACAAGACAACATCATTTCTAAACACATCTGAACACAACATCACCATTCATTCGTACTTTAACATCAATTTTCAATACTAGAATAAACTCACATTCATAAGGCCTTACATAAGGCAGAATTTACCAATAAACATTGTTAAACACACCACCATCTATAAACACAACAACCTAGCCAACAAATAGAATACTGAATTGAATAACCAACACAATAGAATAAACAACACAACACCATTTCTAAACATATAGAAACACAATATCACCATTATTCTTACTTCAACATCACTATTCAATACCAGAATAAAATCACATTCATAAAGCCTACATAATACATAATTTACCAACAAATAAAATTAAAAATAGTAGGCCCTTAATGAAATAATTTGCATATCTACTGGACTAACTTAAAAATTGCTTAAATACATCAACATCACTACAATTTTCATGGCATCTTTGACTGTGAAGAAGTGTTATTTTGACTTGGATTATTTGAACTACTTTCCATTGTCTTCTTTCTTTGCTTCTCTAAGCTCTTGAAGTTTTCTTGTTGAGATTGTTGCTTTGTCATTTCATTTTAGCTTACTTGTAGTACTTGGTGTATAACCAATGCCACTAGTTACATCAGCTGATCTTGTCACTTTTCTTTGACCAGTAGAGTAGATCTTACTACTTGACATGTCAGGCTACAACAAAATTATGAATATAATTCAATGTATAAACTGTCTAAATTAACAAAATAGTTTAAGATATAGCAAAAACTCACATTCATGACTTTGAAGCTATTTGCAGCTTGGAACACTCCCATTTTCAGGACTTTTGGCCTTTTGTCAGGAGTTGTGTTTTCCCTACCTCTTTCTCTTTTTGTAGTACCAGCTACTGATGATGATGCATGATAATTAGGAGGACAAGAAGAGGATGTAGGAAGATCAGTAGGTGTTGTTGACACCTAATTTTGACCCTCCCCGATAACAGTTAATTTTCGAGCTTCTTGGATTTCAAATTATTTAAAATAATTAGTTTTATAAATTTCAAAAAAAATTAATAGTTTGCGAGTTATTTTAAATAAGTTATGTCACTTATTATAATTTTTAGACAATACTTATATTTTACATATTTTATATATAATTAATACATTTCATAAATGTTCGAAAGTCACCTCAAAAAGATTTTATTTCGCTTAAATATTTTACTAATTAGTTTAGTTATATAATAGTTTACACTTTTGAATTAATTAGTTTATAATTAAGTCATTTATATTATTTCGTTAAAATTAAGAAGCTTATTAATTAATTTATATTAATTCGCCTTATTTAATTACTAGTTGAATTTACTAAATGAATTCAATTTGGCTACATTCCTAATTCATCGGCTAAATCTGCAATGCAATTGACCACTCAATTCGGTTAAAATTGTAACTTACTAGCCATTACTTTTACCTCACTAATAAGACCAATTTTTGGGCTTTTATCTTACAAGTTCCAGCAGCCCACTCCTAATCCAAACTCCCTTTATTTCTTCAACCCAATCCCCTTTCTCATTTTTCCAGCCATCCCAGCGCTCCAGCCCACTTTAATACACCCAACCCGCCCCACCAATATACAAAAATAACCCAACATTACAATACCCACCAACGTACATCAACAATACGTACAACATACAATCCCAACGACCCCTGCGTCTTTTTCTTCTTCTTTCTCCACGCGAAGCAACCCAGTACTGTTCCAGCAGTCCGTTTCCAGCCACCAAGCACGCGTTTTCGTCCTTGCCAATGTGAGATCGCTCCATGTAGCATTTCAAGGACATTAGAGTCAATTTGAGGCGTCGATTCGCCCTTTCCCCTTTCGAAATAGGGCGAAAATTTCAGAAAAAAGTAGGCCTCCCTTCAATGGTGAAAGAAATTGATGGCATTTGAATTTTGAATGGACCCTTTCCTATCCGTTTTTCACCCTTTTCCCCCCAATCGAAAACCCTAATTTCCCCTTCTATATATACATATTTTCTCCCTCACTGTTGGGGTTGGAAATTGGAGAGTCGAAAAGAGGGTTGGGAACTTTATTTTTAGCAAAGAAGAAAAAGTTTACAAGGAAAGGCTTGAGTATTAGTGTTTAAAACACAAGCTAAATACATTTCGAAAGAGACGATACAATAGTTTTTTTTGGTGTTTTTGGGTCCAATTTTCTGCTCGAATTTATTGTCCACTATTCGTGTTCAAGTTCTTGTGGTAGGAAGATCGGCTCCTTGCTCGTCCCATCCCCGTTCGCTGCCCGCAACAAGGTAAATAACTCTTGGGCTCCCTTTTCTTCATATGCTAATTTTAAGGGGTGCTGAATCATGAAACATCCCTTTATTGATTTCAAGATAATTTTATGCGATCTGTTTTCGAGCCTAAGTTGCCTTATTTTTAAAATCTGGGTGAAATGTTTGTTTCATTTTTTGAGCTGATTTATTGTGTGTCCAAGCATGTTTTCTTGTTTACAGTTTGCTTAAGTTTCATGGATGATGTTTCTCGTTTAAGCTTTGGTTTGTCGTTTTACTAATCGCATCAAGGTTGTTCTTTCCTCGTTTTTGTTGAAATAGCACTCTTGCCTTTCGTTATGCGTTTAGAGGGTGTAGAATGGAATTTTGGGTTTGCGTTCTTTAAAGTATGCCCCAAAGATATATTCATATCTCGTTCTGGGAGGAATATGTATCGTACATGTTCCTTTGGGTCATTTGTTGCTCACTGTTTTAGCTTTCAAATGTGTGGCCGTGAATCTTATTGTCTTCTTTATGTCTAGGTATAGGTTGACTTGTTTGGTGTTGTTTAATGGTCATAACCGCAAAAGGAGCTCCTCGCTAGCATGAAAATGGTTCTAAGAGACCAACACAATTTTTTTGTTGTGTTAGTTCGAGTTTTGCTCCATGTTCCTCGATTTGAAATGGTCTAGCTTTTACCTATTAGATAGAGCATCCGTCTGCCGTCAAAGTTTCCATGGCATCTTGGTTTTCATTTACTCCATTTAGTAACTATTGATGGTTTGATGTTTTGTATGTCTAAATTTTTTTATATTTTTTAGCATGCCTATTGTGCTAGTCAATTATCACGATCTCATTTGTTTTCATTTAGTTCTACAATAGTTTATAGTAGGTCGTTGTCCCCCATGATTAGTCAAATGGGTTTCTTTCAAGTCAAATATTGTGGCTTTTTTTTTCTTTAAACAATAGTGCATAAAGTATATTTGGCAGTGATCCTTGACTTTCTGTAAACAATAATGCATAAAGCATAGTTTATAGATGTCTTATTTGTTTACTGTGTGATATTTTTCTAACTCCTTATACTTTTTTGCCTGCATGTGAAATCCGTCGGAGTTCGCCACGAATTCGTTCCTTTCCCTTGCATTTTCGAGAGAGCCATAAAGGCTCAAATTCCTGTGTTTATTAGGTGGGCCAACTAAAAATTGACGAACGGGTCCCAGAGTTGAAAGAATATGCAGCAGATCGAAAAATTGAAAAGATTGGACCAAAGGCCCACTCTTTATTATAAAAAAAATTGTATTTTGTTATTTTTGGGCCCAACCCACTTATCTATTGTTCTGCTAAAATTTAGGACAGATGAAAAATTGTGCCTGAGGCCCAAATAATATTTTACTTTTATGTTAGTTTAGTACAGGTACAGATGACTCAAATGGGCCCAAATACTGGCCCAGGCGGACATGAAAACCAGATTTGGGCCCAAGTCACTTTCCCTATTTGCTTTTATCGTGTTTATTTACTTATCAATATCTGCTACTTAATCTTAAGGTTTAAAAAATTCAAAATCCCCAAAAGATACCCATTTCAAATTAATTACTTAACTAAATTATTCCTCTTTTACTTGACTTAAAAAAAGAAAACAAATAATTTTACAAAATACTTCACTTAGATAATATTTCAATATTTTTTCCCTTTTAAAAATGGTTCTAACTATAAAAATCACTCAATTCAAATTAAATTAATTTTTAGCCAAATGATTAATTGCCGGATAACCGCATATTAGCGGGCATTTTGGGTGCTTTCAAACCCTTCCCAAAATGCTAATAAGAACCCCGAACCCCCTTTAAATATTTTCATTAGATTTACTGTTTTAATCTTTTGAAAAAACAAGTTTTCTTAATTTCCCTTTAAAAATTAAGTGGTGACTCTCTAAATCAGTCTAAATTATATTTTCAAATAAAACAGGTGCAGTAGATGAGATGCACTAGGTGTCATTGATGATGTTTTTTTCGTCTTCATCTTCATTTAAAACAAGTTCAAATATTACATTTGGTTTGCCTCTTTCGTTGCATGAACCTGTTGGTTCTGCCCTTACTGATGCACTAGGTGTTGTGTTGGTCCACTAAGTGTTTGTGATGGTGTACTATGTGTTGTTGATGGTGCACTATGTCATGTTGATGACTCAACACCTTCTCTTTGAGGATACCCTCTCTTGTTATGGCCTCGACATGGCATATACTACATATTATTGCAAGTCCAGTCCTAAGCAGTTTTCCAGATTTCTTAGTTTCTTCAGCTACTTTTCTTCTAGCCTTAGATGGCCTACCAGTCATATTTGTGATTTCTGGTGGTGAAACAATAGGGTTTGTAGAAACTGGTCACATCTCCATGTTTGTGAGTGGTTCAAGAACATTGTCATAAGTCCTCAAGTAAGTTTTCTTATTGTAGCAGTTGTCTATATAGTCATAAAGAGAAAATTTCTTAAATCATAATGCAGCCACAACATGTGGACATGATATGCCCATTAACGGCCACACCCTATAACTACAAGTCCTCCTAGCAATATCTATTTTGTGTTGACAAAGCCGTTATTTCACTTCAAATCTAGCAACTCCATTAAACTCAATGGTACAATCCATATACCTACTAATGTTCTCCTCTAAGACCTTCAAATCCATTGGAGAGAAATTACACTTTCAAGTACTTGGGAACTCCCTTAAATTGACTATTTTTGTCATCATCTTCACTCTTACTTTTTCAAGCATAGTACTGATGGTCTTGTGTCCAGCAACCAAGATCCATGTATTAAAATACTCATACACGTTGTTGTCTACAGAATCACACTTCACTTCAGTGTTGAAGTAAATTTTGCTCCAGTAATTAATGTTGTAGTACATTAAGTCACCCATCATTTTTTCTGAACCTAACAACTTCGTCTTCTTTATATTTTTTCTTAATTGAGACTCAAATGTACTCTTAGCTATCTTCCAAAATTATTGTCTTCTTTGAAGACCCCTCCAATCCATATCCTAGTTACCTAACATGTGCCTAACACATTTTCTATGTTCACAATAAGGTAATACCTCTTCAATTGTTGCAGATGATAATTAGGTCATAATTACATATAGAAGGTGAAAATTACAAAATAAATACATACAAATACATATGCAGAAGTTCACATACCTTGTGCATATCTGTAATCAAGGTGAGACCTTCACCATCTCCAAGTCCTAGGTCATCCCTTATGCACTTGACAAACATGGTCCATAAGTTCCTGTTCTCCTTTTCAAATACTACCCAAGCAAGTAGCAGTATCTTGTTACCATTATTGGCCACATCAATTAACAATTGACTTTTACAAACAACTTTTGAGAAAACAATCATCTAAGCCTATGCACTTCCTACGATGTACCCATGCCTTCCTTACAGTATCAAAACGGATGTAAAAACTCTAAAATATTGATTTACCAAGTTCACCAAGTTTTACAACATAACTAGTCCCTTTAATCCTCAACATTTCATCCTTGTAGTCAAGAATTCTTCCAAATTCCACAATATGATCACCCATTATATCTTTCAACTCTTGAGCTCTTGCTCTTCTCACAATAGTCTTGCCAACTTAAAGTTTAAATTTTTTCTTAATCATCTCCTGCAACTTGAACACTCTTATGTTAGGTTGCTCAGTTATCTTTCTCTATAGGCTTCATATAAAAACTTTGCATTGCACAAGTAATTTCTGGTTGTCTTGTTGTAAGTATGCTTTGACTTGCAAGTTTTTATCATGAAATTATTTGTTGCTTTGTCAAGATATGCATACAAAAGTCATGGACAGTCATCATTGCATCTAACTCTAACTTTTTTTGATTCATTCACGCACTTCTCCACCTGAACCCTCTTTCTTACGGCATCTAACTCTAACTCTAATTTAGCCATTAGTCTCTTTTCATTTATTTAAAATGTCTTTTCATTAGCCCATTATTAAATTCAATAAATAAGATATGATTAGAATTTTTTATTTCAAAATTAGAGAATAAGCCAAAAAAGGAGAAAAAAAAATGTGAATGGTGGTCATAGAAAGGTGTTACAGCACTGTGCCTACATCTAGCTTTATTATATATATAGATTGAACGTTGATATTTCAATGATTTTTGTACTTATATGAATTTTATAGTCTTTTTGAAGATTCCTATTCAATTAATGTTTTCAAGTTTTAGCCTATCACAAAGATAAACAAGATATATGTGATCTCTTTAACTTGAAAGACCCAATCAAAATAAAAACCGAAAAATTTAACATTATATTGATTTATAATTTTAATAATTACTCAACATAATTGGTTTAAGTTATTTTTTAATGCAAAAAAACAAATCAAACCAATTCTACCGATGTAGACCTTTACTTTCCGTCCTTTTGATTATTCCCAAAAACAAATCCATTATTGTCCTTTTGATTATTCTCAAATTATTTTTCATTATTGTCCTTTTAATTATTCTCAAATTATTTTTATTATTTTCCTTTTGATTATCCCCAAATTATTCTCCTAAAAAATGTAAAGTAGTCAAAAATCTTTTTTTTTAGGAATAAATATATCAAAAAGTCCAATAATTTTCTTAAATTTTTAAAAATTATTTATTTTAAACTATAAAATGAATTTTCAATAATTCATGACATATACTTTGTAGTTCTTTTGTTTATTTTGATTTATGTATTATTTTTCAAATGATTTTTTTATTTTTATTGTTATTTTTTAATATAACAAGAAAAAACAATTTTTTTTTCAGTTTTTACTCTTGATATCAACTACTTATTCTTCATTCTTCAAATTATTTTTTCAAGATTTTATATTAAAAAATACTCATATCACTTAACATGTAAAAAATTTAAAGTGAAGTAAGTAATAACAAAGAGAGGGGTATTTCTTATGCAGAAAACTAAACAAGTAGGATTTTCGAAAGAAACTGCATTGTAGAATTTGAATTTAAGTGCAAGTATTTGTACACAAAGTTATTGGGGAACCTATTACAACATCATTGTGAGTAAGGAAGCACTATTAGAGAGAAATGTGTTGTTCATGGGCTAACACAATCGACAATCATTGAGACGGAAGATTCAGAGTAACTCATCAACTTATTGAATTTACCCAATAAAGAGACACATTTTTCATAATTTTGACGAATCAATTCACTGCTTCCTTTTCTTGTTTCAGTTGGTACTTGAGCTTCATCCTTACCTTTCTTGTTTCGAACCTCATTAGTCCACATATCTACTAATCCAGACATCATTCTTCTTCTTAATTTCTTATTTTTCAAATATCTATCAACTTTTTTTTTTGAATATGCTTGAGAATATAGTTGTTGTGATTTGAAGTATACAAATCTATGTTTATTTATATGCTTGAGAATGTTGCAATAAACAGGATAAGGATAACAAGTGTATGTTGTTTTGTAGGGCGCCCACATATTTAATTTCCATGTGCGGCCGTTACGGTTTGTAGCTGATGGATTTATGTGCTTTTACATTAAGGAATTTCGATAGACATAGCGGTGGGTCCAAACTGAATCTTCCCAATAGGGAAACCATGTGCGCTCAATTATATATTGAGTTTTTATTTAATTTGAAGTTTAAAAAATATATATAAAATAATATTTTAATTTCAAAATTTTAAACATATCAAGTTATCAAAAAATGGAATAAGGAAATAAGGTAAGATAATAGGAGTATTTATATACTCTTTTACTTACTCTTCGAATCCATGTTTCATCCAAGGATATTTTGAATTAAATCGAAAATACATCAAATAATATGGTCGTATGATCTTTAAAAGAAATTTAATTTAAGGCTGGGCATCAGACCGGGTTGTACTGGTACCGTTCCTGTTCATTTCGGTCCATTCCGGTTTTACTCGTGTCACGACCCAGATCATCGTGATTGTCACACACACTAATCCTCCGATGGGAGAACCATTACTACAGTCTAACGAAACAATTTAAAGCTACGGAAGCAAGTTTAAATAACTAAATATTGAAGTTCCCATAAACTTCCAAAAGATCTAACAACGAATTTACGGAATTTAAATGCCTAGAACCTGAAAGTCAACGTACCAAAACTCTAACAATGAACCATAGTCTAAAGAAATGGGTACAACCCTAACTAAACAAGAGAAATCTAAAGAACTAGTCTAAGTCCGAAAAGATGGACTAAACAAAAAAAAGAACTCAAGGCAACCCGGAAGAACTAGCTCACCCTTGAATTCGATCGGCGATCACTAATCTTCTAGACGAAGTCTGTCAATAGCCGTCTGAAGGTGCCCTGTACTCAACAAAAGAAAGAGCAAGTACAGTATCAATACACAACCACAGTGTATTGGTAGGATCACACGGCTATCCCACTAAGTGCAACATAAGCGAGTAAATACAACATTATAAACATGTAAACACCGAACATGTACAATATCGATTATCACATTCTCAACAATATACATTTACAACAGGTCATTAGTCATCTCATGGAACCCAAACTCAAATAGTTAGTGTACCGGTACGTGGTACCCAATCCAATATTTATGCCGGAACGTGGCAACCGATCCCATATTTATGCCAAAACGTGGCAACCGATCCAAGTTAGTGTGTCGAAACACAACACCCGATCCATTCAACAAGCCGCAATCACAAGTATATTCTCAAATCATACAGTCAAGTCATGATTCATCACATACAATTATTCAATCATCCTCATTTACAATTAGTGTGATCAATAATGCAATATTCGCATACATGCATGCATCATAATGAAGCAATTACAAGCATACATCACACAAAACATGAAATCACAACCATCACCTACCTCGAAACAAGCTTGAATTCCCTAAGGAACTTGCTTCTTCCCTTTCTGGATTCGTTCCGCTTGTTCTTGGTCTACAAAAAATAATTATAACACGAGATCAATAAACGATAACTAATTACATGAATTACCAACAATCCTACCAACCCTAGATCAAACCCCTGATCCCAATATCCAAATTAGGGCTTTTTCCACCATAATTTCCAGATCAAAACCCTCCCCCATCGATAATAACCCAAGGAACTAGGTTCTACAGATTGAAAAATGGATTCGAGGAGTGAAAATCTTACCTTTGGCCTCAATAATGGTGGAAAACTGTCAAGAAGACTCCTGGGTTCGTTTCTTAGCTGTCAAGTTCAAAAATTGCAGAATAAAACGTTTTTGGGGTTTATTTCTGACTTTAAGTCGCGTCTGTCCCGCCACATCGGTACTCGCCCCGCTGTAGCGGCTTGCATGAAAATAGTGAGAAATTTTAATAATTTCAATACCCCCATTTCACAACACACCTTCAGCCAATGACACTCAGAAACTACCTGTTCACGCCAAGATCAGTTTCGAGAGTTCTACTAGCCCGAATTTAATTCCGTAAAGTCGTATGAATTCCTTAACGTCTTAGCTACCTACTCATGTGATCAAAATCATAATTAGATCATTCAATTGTTACCAGATTTTCCTAGACCTTACTGACTCCAATTTCATCCAAATCTGGACTAGGTTGGGAAATCCTAAGTTACTACGAAAAAGATTTCCGGCCCAAAATATTTCCCCGTTGGATTTTCTATAACGACGGGAACCGGTCGTTATAATAGATACCAATTTACCCATCACTCGTCCCCGAGTGACAAACTTAGGAAAAATAGGCTAAAGAAAGAATGGAGTAGTACCTGAATCGACGAACAATTGAGGATACTTGTCTCGCATGTCCTTCTCGATTTCCCAAGTAGCTTCCTCAATTGGACGATGCTTCCATTGAACCTTCACAGACTTAATCTCCTTGGTCCTCAGCTTACGGACATCCCGATCAAGAATTGCAATCGGTTCCTCCTCATATTGGAGGTCTTTGTCTAATACAACTGAGTCCCATTTTATGATTTTATCCCCGTCACCATGATATCTCTTCAACATAGATACATGAAATACCATATGAACTCCTGATAGGCTCGGAGGTAAGGCCAATCTATAAGCCACTGGCCCTACACAATCAAGAATCTCAATGGGACCAATGTAACGAGGACTAAGTTTGTCCTTCTTGCCAAATCTCATCACCCTTTTTTCTGTCTACTCTGGGCCACTAAAAGCTTAGCTTGGACGCTCCTCACTTTATCTTGAGCATCCTTCACTAAATCAACCCCCAAAGGTTTCACATCTTCAGCCTTGAACCATCATATGGGTGATTTACATCCTCTCCCATAAAGTGCCTCAAATGATGTCATATCAATGTTGAAGTGATAACTATTATTATAGGAGAACTCACACAAAGGTAAGAACTTATCCCAATGCCCTCCAAAATCAGTCACACATGCCCTCAACATGTCTTCTAACACTTGAATAGTCCTCTCTGACTGCCCGTCTTTCTGTGGATGGAAAACGGTACTAAAAGTGAGTTGTGTGTCCAATTCATCATGTAACTTCCTCCAAAACTTGGATGTGAATTGGGTACCACGGTCTAAGATGATAGAAAGGGGCACCCTATGCAACCTCACTATCTCTTTCACATAAACCTTAGTCAATTGTTCAGTATTATCATCTATTCTTACCGGAATAAAATAGGTTGACTTAGTCAATCTGTCAACCACTACCCAAATACAATCAAACTTCCCCAAAGTCTTGGGAAGACAAACCACAAAATCCATGGCTATCATTTCCCACTTCCATTCTGGAATTGGCATTCTCTGAAGCAAACATGCAGGCCTTTGATACTCATATTTTACTTATTGGAAATTTTGACACTTAGCTACAAACTCCGCTATATCCTTCTTCATGCCCGACCACTAATAAATTCGCTTTAAATCTCGGTACATCTTGGTCACATTCGGATGAATAGAATATCGCGAACCATGGGATTCTGTCAATAATTTTTGAATCAAGTCATCAAATCGAGGAACACAAATCCTTCATTTAAAACTGAGCATACCTTCCGCATCAAGAGTGGTCTCTTGTCCCTTACCAATCGCAGTCTTCTTCTTGAGTTCATTCAAATTTTCATCCTCAAATTGTTTGGCCTTAATCTCCTCAATGAATGTGGCTCTAACTTCAATGCTAGCTAACACCCTTCTTTTTTCTGAGATGCCCAATCGCATGAACTTAGACTCCAAGGTCTGAATTTCCTTAGCCAGAGGTCGCTTGGTTACACTCAAGCAAGCTAGACTACCCATACTCACCACTTTTTGACTCAAAGCGTCTACCACAACATTAACCTTACTCGGATGGTATTGAATGGTCACATCATAATCCTTTAGTAACTCCATCCACCTTCGCTGTCTCAAATTCAGATCCTTTTGAGTGAACACATGATGTAAACTACGGTGATCAGTAAACATCTCACACTTAACACCATAGAGGTAATGCCGCCAGATTTTAAGAGCGAACACTACTGCTGCCAATTCCAAATCATGTGTTGGGTAATTCCTCTCATGCACCTTCAATTGACGTGATGCATAAGCTATAACATTTTTATCATGTATCAACACAGCATCCAAACCAGAATGTGAAGCATCACAATAAATAATAAATCTTTACCTTCAACCGGTAATGCTAGAATAGGTGCAATAGTCAAAAGAGTTTTGAGTGGCAATAGAAGCAAAGTTCTTCACAAATCGACGATAGTAGCTAGCGAGCCCCACAAAACTCCTAACTTTCGTCACAGAGTTAGGCCGAACCCAATTCTTAACCGCCTCAATCTTTTGGGGATCTACCATTACCCCTTATTTTGAAACTACAATGCCCCAAAGATGCAGCCGAAGTCAACCAAAATTCACACTTAGAGAATTTCGCATACAATTTTTGCTTTCTAAGAACACCCAGAACAATACGAAGATGGTCGGCATGCTCTTCCTCACTTTTCAAATAGACCAAAATATCATCTATAAAGACTATAACAAACGAATCAAGAAATGGTTTGAACACACCATTCATCAAACTCATAAAGGCTGCAGGCGCATTAGTCAACCCAAACGACATAACTAGAAACTCGTAATGCCCATAGCGGGTTCTAAACGCCTTCTGGGGCACATCCTCAAGTCTAATTTTTAATTGATGGTAACCAGACCTTAGATCAATTTTAGAGAAGACTAATGCACCTTGCAATTGGTCAAAAAGATCATCTATCCGAGGCAGTGGATACTTGTTTCGAATGGTGACCCTATTCAATTGCCGATAATCTATACACATCCTCATACTACCATCATTTTTCTTAACAAACAAAACTGGAGCACCCCATGGGGAAGCACTAGGGTGAATAAATCCTTTATCAAAAAGTTCTTGGATTTAAGCCTTAAGCTCTCTTAATTCTGTCGGGGTCATGCAATATAGAGGGATAGAAATGGGGCGGGTACCAGCTTCCAAATTAATACAGAAATCTATATCTCTATCCGGAGGCATACCAAGCAAATCAGTAGGAAACACTACTCTAAATACTGACACCACAGGAATAGAATCAATAGATGGAGACTCAACCTCAACATCCCGAATGTGAGCCAAATAAGCCAAACAACCCTGCCCTACCAGTTTCCTAAATCGAATGGAGGATATGATTTAGGTTTGCTTAGGCTTGTACACCCCTTCCCACTCTAATTTTTCCCTTTCCAGAATTTCTAGAGTTACAGACTTAGTATTACAATTAAGCACAACATAATAAGGGGACAACCAATTCATGCCTAAGATTATATCAAAGTCAGTCATTTCCAAAATCACCAAATCATCCCAAGTCTGAAAACCCATAAACAAAATATGATAAGCACAATAGACATGTGTGACTATGATAGACTCTCCAATTGGGGTAGAAACATGGACGGGGGCATCAAGTATATCACAATTCATATTAAATTCTTAGGCAAATCACACAGACACATAAGAATAAGTAGAACCCGGATGAAATAACACATTAGCCATCTGGTCACAGACAAAAATAGTACATGTGATCACTGCGACAGACGCCTCCACCTCGATCTTGCCCTAAAAGGCATAACACTGCGCCCAATCATCGTGACGGGCGACTTTCCTGGCTGCACTATACCCTTGCCTGCATTACCATTTCCTCTACCTCCATGGCCTCACTGATTTCCTCATCACCCACCTTGTGGACGCCCTCAACCATTATTGAAATTTCCCGCGGGTACCACTGCTCTAGATTGTTGATGCGCGGAATCCATCATGCGCGGGTGGGGACAATCTCTCCTCATATGCCCAGGTTCTCCACAATTGTAGCAAGTACGATCAAAAGATGGTCTGCTTCCCGTCGAAGGTGCGGCTTCCTGGCTATCCTAAATAAAATTCTGAAGTAGAGTTCCAGAGTAATTACCTGTAAAAGCGGGCATAGCGGATTGAATTGGCTAGGCTGCAAGTGTTGGCATCCATGAACCTCTAGAGTAAGATCCCTGAAAGTTGCCTGAATTTTTTGCTTTCTTAGCCAACGCCTTGGCTTGACCGTCTCGCCTCACCCCCTCTATTTTCTTCACAAAGTCTGTTACCTCATTGAAGCTTTTTCCTGCAGAGGTCATTTGAACAGACAATACTTGCAACTCAGAATTTAGTCCCTTAATAAATAAACGGATCCTCTCTTCCTCAGTAGTCACCAATTGGGTGGCATATCTGGACAAAGCATGGAACTTGGCCTCATAAGCAGCCACAGACATACCACCTTGCTCCAGAGCCATGAACTCATCCTTCTTACGATCCCTCAAAGTCCGAGGCACATATTTCTATAAAAACAGAGCATGAAACTGGGTCCAAGTAAGTGGGGGTAAAACTGAAGATCTGCATTCCACATAGACTCTCCACCACTGCTTAGCCTCACATTGAAGCTGAAAAGTCACAAACTCAACCCCATGCTGATGGACAATTCCCAACTTATGAAGCCTCTCATAGCAATCTAAGATGAACTCATATGCATCCTCACTCTCAGAACCATGGAACACGGGCAGTTTCAACTTCAAGAACTTAATCAACATTTCAGGCTCATTACCAGTCATAATAGGACCCAACAAAAGACGGAAGAAAGCATCATTACCTACATATCCACCCACCTTGGGGGATAGTGATAGCAATAGGGGGATTGGCGGGAGCTTGAGGGAAGCACTCCAGGACCAACCAATCCTTTAAAGAACGACATGATTTGTTGAGCTAACACTGGGTCTATGGGAGGAATACTTATAGTCTTAGTCTGCATCTCTTCCTCTTGTCCTACATTCTCAACCTCGATATCCTTCTCTACCTATTCATGATGCCCAAGAGGAGCCTCATTCCTGGGAGCATCTTCAACTGGTGCTCCATCCCTAGTAGGCGCTACTCTTCCTCGGCCTCTACCCCTAGCTCTTTCCCTACCCCTGCCTCGACCGTGACCTCTCGCTGCAGATTCCCCAGCTGGAGCATTGACGGGAGCTACGGGCCTGATGCCGTTGAACCTAGTGTTAACCATCTGCGGACAGAAAAGTTAATAAGGTTAGATACCAATTCGAATCGTCAAATACCAATTGGAATCAAGTTATAGCACGAAAGGAGACAAGAGAAAACAGAGAGATTTTCTAAAGTCCTATAGCCTCTCGAAGAAAAGTATATACGTCTTTGTACCGTTATGCAAGACTCTACTAGACTCGTTTTAGTACATCGAGATCAACGAACCTAGGCTCTGATACCAACTTTGTCACGACCCAGACCATCGTGATTGGCACCCACACTAACCCTCCAGTGGGAGAACCATTACTATAGTCTAACTAAACAATTTAAAGCTACGAAAGCATGTTTAAATAACTAAATACTGAAGTTCCCATAAACTTCCAAAAGATCTAACAACGAATTTGCGGAATTTAAATGCATAGAACCTGAAAGTCAACGTACCAAAACTCTAACAATGAACAATAGTCTAAAGAAATGGGTACAACACAAACTAAACAAGAGAAATCTAAAGAATTAGTCTAAGTCCGAAAAGATGGACTAAACAAAAAAGTGAACTCAAGGCAACCCGGAAGAACTGCCTCGTCCTTGAATTCGATCGGCGATCACTAATCTTCTAGATGAGGTCTATCAATAGCCATCTGAAGGTGCCCTGTACTCAACAAAAGAAAGAGCAAGTGCAGTATCAGTACATAACCACAGTGTACTGGTAGGATCACGCGGCTATCCCACTAAGTGCAACATAAGCAAGTAAATACAACATTATAAACATGCAAATGCCGAACATGTACAATATCGATTATCACATTCTTAACAATATACATTTACAACAAGTCATTGGTCCTCTCATGGAACCCAATCTCAAACAGTTAGTGTACCGGTACGTGGTACCCGATCCAATGTTTATGTCGGAACGTGGCAACCAATCTCATATTTATGCCGGAACGTGGAAACCGATCCAAGTTAGTGTGTCGGAACGCAACACCCGATCCATTCAACAAGCCACAATCACAAGTATATTCATACAATCAAGTCATGATTCATGGCATACAATTATTCAATCATCCTCATTTACGATTAGTGTGATCAATAATGCAACATTCGTATACATACATGCATCATAATGAAGCAATTACAAGCATACATCACACAAAACATGAAATCACAACCATCACCCACCTCGAAACAATCTTGAATCCCCTAAGAAACTTGATTCTTCCCTTTCCGGATTCATTCCGCTTGTTCTTGGTCTACAAACAATAATTATAACACGAGAATCAATAAACGATAACTAATTACCCGAATTACCAATAATCCTACCAACCCTAGATCAAACCCATGATCCAATATCCAAATTAGGGCTTTTTCCACCATAATTTCCATATCAAAACCCTCCCCCATTGACAATAACACAAGGAACTAGGTTCTACGGATCGAAAAATGGATTCGGGGAGTTAAAACCTTACATTTAGCCTCAAGAATGGTGGAAAATTGTCAAGAAGACTCCTGGGTTCGTTCCTTAGCTCTGAAGTTCAAAAATTGCAGAATAAAACATCTCTGGGGTTTATTTTCGACTTTAAGTCGTGTCTGTCCCGCCACAACGGTACTCGCCCCGCTGTAGCGACCCCGCCCTGGCGGGAAAATCTCATTAGTGGCTTGCACGGAAACAGTGATCAATTTTAATAAATCTAATACCCTCATTTCACAACACACCTTCAACCAATGACACTCAGAAACTACATGTTCACGCCAAGATCAATTTCGAGAGTTCTACTCGCCCGAATTAAATTCCGTAAAGTCGTACGGATTCCTTAACGTCTTAGCTACCTACTCATGTGATAAAAACCCAATTGTTACCAGATTTCCCTAGACCTTATTGACTCCGATTTCTTCCAAATCTGGACTAGGTTGGGAAATCCTAAGTTACTACGAAAAAGTTTTTCCGCCCAAAATGTTTCCCCATTGGCTTTTCTATAACGACGGAAACCGGTCGTTACAATTCTGGTATATAGTGAGATGGGATGGAACTAAATTTATCTCGATAATTTCGATCTAATTCATCCCGACACCGATCAACAACCCAGTCAAATCATCTCGATCCAATTCGGTATCGATTCTTTCCGATCAGATGGTCCCATTCCGATTCTGTGCCCAGTCTTAAATTTTAACTAAAAGATATTCCTCTGTCACAAAGAATGACTAGAACTGGAATAGTATGAACATATGTGCTACCATATTTATTGTTTTTTATTACCCAACTCTAAAGAACAGGCTAAATAATTAACAGTATATTGGTAGTAGGATATATTATACATTTCAAGCACTTTTTTGGATAATTACTTTGGACATATAATATAATCTATCGAATCTAATTAAAAAATAAATGACTTGCAATGTGAAATTTCAAGTCAATACTATT
>JAJOOR010029755.1:0-14971 GCA_036250505.1 Solanum acaule | reverse complement strand
GATTTGCTGTTGTGATACTAAACTTTCATGAGGACCTATTACCTCCCTAGACTATTTAATACCGTATTTTTTACCCCCTGAACTATTTAATAGTGTATTTTAAAGGTATATATGTGCTCATGTGGACACCTATTTATAATTTTGCATTATTTTTTATGTCCATGTGGGCAAATATATATGTAAAAAATACGGTATTAAATAGTCTAGGGAGGTAATAGGTCCTCATGAAAGTTTAGTATCGTAACAGCAAATTTGATCAAAGTTGGGATATTTTTCAGACCTTTATCCTTTTTTTATTACATTACATCTTTATCTAGATTGTTTTATCTTGAGCACGGGATTTATCGAAAACAACCGCTCTATCTTTGAAATAATGATCAGATTTACATACATTTTACCCTCCATAGTGTTAAATGATGATTTCAAACAAAGATAGATGGATATATTGACCAAGGAAGCTAAAAATCTTAGTTTGAAAAAAGATGTAACTCCCCACAAGCTAAGTTATTTGGACAATTGTTCAACATCGCCATAATTAATAGTTTGAGCATGTAATCAACTTTTCGAGACAAGTTCAAAATCCATCCATTTGATGTCTTCTCACAACCATATTAAAGCATAATATATACTCATACTTATTTATTTTATTACAAGAAACACAAAATAGATATATGTAGATGAGTAGGGAGGTTAATAAAAATAATGTAATAGCAGTGACATCCAAAATGCCAACTATTTGAAAGTTGACAGATAACTGAAGGGATCACTTGACCTACAGAGGGAATTGGACCAGCCCCCTACCCACCACCCCCACCTCTCCCTCTTTTCTTGTGCTACCAATTATTTTTCATCCTTACAGATTCCTTTTCTGCCTGCAATAAAATTCATATTATCTGTTTTTGACTTTTAGCTTTAACATCTTTTCTAGTTTTCTAAAATATTGTTGATGTTTATGTGTGAACATTCTGGGGGGAGTTTCACTTACACAGGTCTTTACTAATCTTGGATCTATATACTGTCAATTTACATACTCCTATATTATGTAGGGACCCCCTCAAATAATATAACTTTACCACTTCAATTCTTTTGGCTATTACTTTTATTTTATACATACTTTCTTATTTAATTTACTTCAATTCAAAATTCCCACTAAAGAAAAAGGTAATATTGTATATAGAAACCTATAGTAATAATATGAGTATTAAACAAACTTCACTTTCATATATTTTCGATAATGTGTGTTATATGCACGACATGTACAAATTATACAGATTTTGTCTCTATTTTTTGTAGGATAGGGAGATTGTTTTTGATATACGCTCGGCTCAACAGACAACAAATTAAAACAGTCTTGTCATCCCTTCAAATGAGAAACAAAAAATAGGACTATTAATAGTTTGGATTGTTGAATAGAATTTGGATAGTAATTTATTTGGTAGAACTCATAAATGATGCAATATTCGATTCTCACCAAATCATTTTCTTTCACTGCTGAGATTCCGACCCACACACTAGACCAATAGGGAAAAAATAAACTTTAGGTATTTGATCAAGTCAAAATGAGATTTAATATCAGCTTGACACTTTCTAGTTATGGAAGCATATATTGATTGAGATAATATCTCATATGGTCATTTAATTAAGGACAATTCTCTTAAAAAGTCATTGAATTTTGTTTGATAACCTAAAATGAAAGTCAGTCAAACAAAATATTTAACGTTTCACTCTTACAATATATTTTTGTTACACACACTTCACACCCCACTAACAAGAGTTGGAATGATTCATCTTTTAGCAAATGTCTAGATTTCGAGTCATAAGTATAGGTTGATTCATCTTTTATTTATTAGAGATCAATTTACCCCCTAATGCATATATGGGCTTTCTAGCGCGAATGCAAATTTAGTTTGACCTCGATACGGATACCAAACAAAAAGAAAGTACTCCCACCCCCACCTCCCAACTCACACACACTTCCAACCCCTTGGTTCACTTTAATTCCTATTGGCTGGGGTCCTCTTTACCTAGCTAGTCTTGAGTGTTGACTCTATCTAGGAGCATGCTTAAGAAACCCTAATGCAAGTATAGGCACATTTTTTAAACAAGTATGAATATTATGAATGTTCCTTGGAGCAGTAAAAGAAGATGCCACTTTGGTGATGGAATTTTATAGAGACTGTGAAAGGCCATGTGATGAGTATTGAATGTTTTGATTACAAAAGAATGTATAAACATGGGATGTGAGTATACATCTCTTGCATTAATATGTTACCCAATATATTCTCATCAATCACAATCTCTTTTGACCATGTGGTGCACATCATATATTACTTTAATCCTAACCCTATGACAATAACAGTTTTTAGCGGCAATACATATAAACACATTAACAAAGAATGTTAAAGTCTTTACCGACATTAGTTAATTGTTATTGTGTTCAGAATTTAATATTTATACATATTTTATAAATTTCTTAACCCGTAATTAGTGTGCTAAACCTCCTATACATGCTTTAAAAAACGTATTATTACAGCAATATTATTGCTGGCATACGAAGATGGTTAAATTACCAAAGGAAGAAGGTTGATTATTTTGTAGAAAGACATAACTTGAGAGGAAAAAGTTCCAAAAAAGAATAATAATTATGTTCAATTTTAAGAACGACATCACTTTTTCCCTAATATAATGCCTTTAACAAGAATAGCATGCAAGGTTTGATTAGCAAGGAAAGTGATAATTATGATATTTTCACATATAATTTGATACATTTTAATTACTCCTTGCTTTAATTTGGTGTGTTTTAATTAAGTGAAATCAGTGAAAAACGACCCTAGTGATTCTAATTGTGGTGTTTTATATATAATACTACTTGAGAGGAATGTTGTGTTGAGATATACATTATTAATCATGAATTTATATTATTAATCTTGTGTTTAGATATATTTCATATTTATTATAGAATTATAATTGTTTATTCAATTTTAATAAAAAAAATTAATAGATTATATATTTGTTTATGCATCAGTTTACTTATATAATAGAGTTTTAGCTTATATATCGTCTTATAAGTATAAAGTTATTTGTTCACAATCTAAGATGAAATCAGACAAGCCATTGGTATGATTGTAACACAAGATTAAATATAATTTATCTTGATGTATTGAACGGAACCGAGTAGAGATGGCTGTTATAGACTGACGGACAAAAGCATATTCTCTAAATTATTAAATGTACTTATATTCTCAATCCTGATATAACTATTATGATCTGTATATATTAATTATAGTTTTTATTTATTAAAATGTGAGATCCTGGGATGGATCAATATGTCTGGCAGATTGGATGATAATAATATATATTATAAAAGTGAAATAATAAGTTAGTTGATGAAATCCATGTTTCGATATAGAGATTGATGATACGTCTTTTTGAGAAGATTATAAATTTTTCGTTGTGTCAAACCTTGCAAATTAATTTATGAATCCGACATATGTAATAAGTTAAGCAATGCTCTAAAAAAAATTAATCATTAAATTAAATTCTTCAATAATTTATTTATTAATTAATATCTATAACCTTAATATTGAGGAATTACATACGTGATACGTATTGTGTGTATTGTTAATTGAAGCGGTCTCAATTGAAGGGTCCTTAAATTTTATTTTACTTGAAAAGGTTATAAAATTAGGTTATTGTTAAATAATGTCTCTTCTGAATAATTAAGAAATTAATAATTGCGATGATTTAAAGTGGAAGATACAAGTGGAAAGTGGAAAACTCAAAGGTCATTAGAATTATTTTGGTAAATCATCATACTACTTAATTACCTTTTTTTTTTCTTCATTACTTGTAGTAATTCTATCAGTTAAATAAAAAATCATCCTTGTTTTGATCCAGAAATTGTTTGAATTTAGTTACTTGGTAATTAATAAAGTATTACTTGATTATTTTTGGAATGAGTTAACGTTCCACATTAATTGAAAAATGAATTAATAATTTGCATGTTACAATCAAACGTCAGCTTTCTATGGAGTTTGATATCAGACTTGATTAATCAGCTATATTTACAGTAATCACTTAATCTCTTTTACTAAATCGTAATGGAGTATGATCCAAAAGTGAAAAGTTAGAAAGAAAGTCATTGTATTAGAGTAACGTACAAGCAATATTTACTACTATATCTGTTCAAAAAGTTTGAAAATTGAAGCTAATCATATAATTAAAGTTTTTGAGTCCAAGCTTGTGGTGATATTTTATTTTTTAATATATTGTTTTTTGGTTAATTAAATTGTGGTGATTTGATTTACTTCCTACTGTAAAAAGATATATATTATTTAAAAGTTTTCGAGCTGTTATATTTTATATATATGAAGTAATATATATAGTATAAAATAAGAAATTTTCTTTTTAAGTGGTTTATTATGGAACACAAGCTTCAATAAGGGAAAAAAGAGAGAAAAAGTTCAAGCAAGAGTTCGTAGCTAACATATTAATTACTATAGTATTGTTGTAGTGTTTGAACGAGTATTTATTATAGTATCTTTTAATTTTAAACTCAATTAATTAAAGAACAAAGATAAAAAATTCTCCATTCATCCGAGGTCTAGTACCTAAGTTATATTTATATTTGAAAAATGTTATAAAATATATTTATATATTAAATTTAAAATATTGTTACTATATAAAATATATCTACATACACTTAGTTCGATTCGAATTTTTTTTAATTTTTAAAAAGACCATTCTAATTGTATTATACACTTAAATAAAAGTCCACTATTTTATTAAAAAATAATAACGATCAATTCGATTCAATTTATTTAAGTTCAATCGATTTTTTATATTCTTTTGATTTCCCTATAAATTACTACAGTTTAATTTACTTTCCAGGTATGGGGAGGGGATCTTGAAAGGCGTTAAATAAATTGAATATATTTTTTATAACTAAGAAGGACAAAATCACAATGGGGTCTCATCATTAGTTAGCCTTTTAAGAAGAACAAAAAAAAACTTAATAGTAGTACTGATATTTTTTTAATTATTTTTTTAAAAAAAAAAAACTCCATCTTATGGTACCTTAATTTAATTATGGGACTGGCTTGCTTTTTCAAATAATGTCTTCCTAAAAGTGATAGGTGTAACTCATGATCAAAGAGAAAGGGATTTATTTTCTTTCCTAATGAAAGTTACTCATTTCTTGCTTTTAATCCATCTTTTCTCTTTTATCTATTTGTTTTTTTTTTTATATATATATTTTCAAGAGCTTAATTTTAATTTCTTTTGCAAAATCCAATAATATTGTAATATTATGAGTGTGAAGAAACAAGAATTATGAAGTATGTAAAGATAAAACATCAAAATAAGAATTTCAAATTGAAAGTTTACATATATATGATTAATGAGAAAAATTTATAAAAAAAAATGTGTGTTTTACATGTTAATATATTAATATAAAGGTTTTAATTTTATTTGTTTGGTGAGGCCATTTTCATTTTTTAATAGTCAAATACTCAAATTGATAGAATTCCGTAAGATCATAACCACTACTCAATAGGGATCTTAACAACAACAATATATCCAATATAGTTTCACATGTAAAGTGTGAAAAGGGTTAAAGTGTAAGTAAGCCTTTTTTTTTTTCATATTTTAAAAGTAGATAAACTATTTTTGAAAGATTTTTGACTTAAGTAACGCATCTTAAAGAACATACAAAAGAGAAAAAAATATAACAATACTAGAGGAAGCACCACATAGAATACAGTAAAAGGAAACAATATGACAATCAAAACATAATCAACAACAACATAAATCGCAATACAAAGAACTATGCAAAACTGTTAATAATATTGGTATAAAGGAGAAATATGTACGAGGCGTCAATGTACCACCAAGCCTAACCAACAGGGAAATGATACATAAATCGCAATACATGGAACTATGCAAAACTGTTAGTACTATTGGTATAAATTAAAGGAGAAATAGGTACGAGGTGCCAAAGTACCACCAAGCCTAACCCATAGGGAAATAATACAATGCTCAATTATCTACTAATTTTCTTATCCTAATTCGTGACCTCCAAATCCTCTTATTATCTTAAGTCGATCCCTCGGTGAGCTAAGATCATATCATATTTAATCACATCTCCCCAATACTTCTTAGCCTTCCTCTACCCCTCTTCAAACCCCACTATCATCAACCTTTCACACCTTCTCACAAGGGCCTCTTCACGTATCCACTTCATATATCCGAACCATCTCAGCGTCACTCCCCTCATCTTATTCACCACTTATAGGTTACTCCTACCTTATTCCAAATGTCATCATTCCTAATTTTATCTCTTCTAGTATGCTCACATACACCCCTCAATATCCTCACTTTTGCAATTCTCATTTACTGAATACGAGAGTTCTTAGTTGGTCAACACTCCACCCTCTAAACACATGATATAAATTATAATTTAACATTCTAAAGTAATAAAAGAAAATGTTTACTTTAAATTTAATTTTCACCTTTACACTATATGTTATGTAAAATGGAAAAGAATATGATAATTTTTTAGGAGTTGGTCAAGGGGATTTGCTTTATTATTGATCTCTTTGAATTCCATATTTGAAATTGTGATCTAATCTATTTAAAATTGATGCAACACATTTCTTATGTACATATAGGTATTACTACATTAAATTTGAATCAAATATTTGATCAACCTATTATTATTAATAATATAAGTTTGACCTTTTATTTATTTATTTGAGGCTTGAGAGCATATTATAATGTGACAAAGACGCGGAAAATTAGTGATATACTTTGACTAAGGTCACACGATAAAGATTAAGTCTATGTAAATAAATAAAAATAAAATAGGATAGGAACATCATACATGTGAGTAAATCTTGAATTCTGTTCAAAGCATCATCAACTTGGTCTATGTATTATAATAAAATTAAACCACTTTTCATGCATACCCTAAATTATGCACAAAAGTTATAGAAAAATTGAAAAAGGAATAATGATTACCGATCCAACAACAAGAAGTGCATGCATTCAAAAGTAACAAAAGAAAATATTTATTTTTTCACATATATAGTTAACAACGATGACTAAAATTGTTCAATTAGATTCGTGTATAACTATTAAAATTGTGGTTTTATATCTAGCACTTAACATAGACTTATATATCTAGCTAATCTCTAAGCTGAATTTTCAGTTTATGAAGTGTCAAAATCAGCATTCTCATATTACAATGTCATATATATATAGTAAATGGAATTAACATGATATAATTTATTAAATGGAACTTGAGTCTAGCTCAATCCAAAAAATTAGTTCAAGAGGAGAGAATTGTAAAAGTCATATTAAGAATCTAAGGAACCTATCCATCTTTGATATGGAATTTCATTCATCATCCTCGCTTACTGAATGTGTGGACAATCTATATATTTAGGACTTTATTCAGATATCATGTTAAAAGAATCTTGAATCTAACTAAGCCTCAAAAACTAGATTAAGAAGAGAGGATTTGTATCCAAGCCATATTCAGAATTCAAGTATTCAACCATCTCCGACTTGGAATTTCATTCATCATGAATATCTTTAATTACTCATTCAACTTGATTTAATGTTACTTTCCCTTGCAATATTCGATCGAGTATATTTTTTCATCATTACCCGACAAATCTAACTTCAAAGTTTTTTTTTTTTCATTTTGAAACAATATTTCCCTCCAACTTTCGAAATGAAACACAAAAATTAGAGTCACAATAAGCTAGCTAATTATCAAATTAAATAGCTGAAATTCAGTCTTTTGTCTATGCTGTGCCAGACAAAATGTGTTTATATAACTTGGAGTTCATGAAGAAAGTAATAATTTTTATTTTATAAAATTATGTAAACAAAAGGCACTACTTCATTAGAGAGAAAAAAATTCCTCTAAAAAAGGAGTGGTTATTTTAATATTTTAAAAATTGTTGTTTTCTTTTTCCTACATTTATTAGCTAGTGCTAAGTGGTTTAGCAACTAAATATGACCGTTTCTTGAAGTTTGATAGCATATTTTGTATCATAAAGTACGAAGGGGTCGGATTTAATTAGATTAATGAACAAATTATGTGTTAGGTTGATGCAATTTTGTATTATTGGATGGATCGACGATAGTCAGATCTTGATTGCGACATAAGTTGTTATTACAAAGACACAACATATATATATACTGTAGTCTATGAAAGAACAAATATAAGTTATTTAAAAAAGGAAAATATTCAGTTGATTAGTTGTTTCTTTTTCTCCATTTTATATCTTAAAGTGGTTTCTATATAGTGGACAGGGTCAATTAAACTATTTGCAAGAAGAATGAATATAGAGGAATTGTAGTACATTTTAATATATATACACATCAAGTTTATACAAAGAAAGGAGTCCTAATTGTCTCCTAATTACTAGCCTAATGACAAGGGGATATACATTATTAATGCTCTGGTCTTTAATTAATTCTCTAATGTAGTGAGTCTATATTAATGTGTTTGATATTTTCATGATGAATGGAGTTGGTTGATATTATATTGCACTAGTCAGTGGCGGATCCAGGATTTAGAGTCTGTGGGTGCCAAATAGACTTATTGATTAAATTAATTTTATATTTGATTGAATTATTCGTCTTTTCGATATATATCATAAATCAATCAATAAAATATAAATAATAAGATATTACACTTTTATTGAGTATTTAATCAAATAAAAGAAAAGTCAAAGGAGTAATAATGTAATTAATTTAATTTAAATCAATAACAATTATAAAATAAAATAAAAATTATGTCAGCTGGCTGTTTTTCCTTTAAAAAAAACGTGCTTGGAGCCTTTTTTTTTTTCTAAAAAAACGTATGCAACAAATTTCTCAAAAAAATAGGTACAAATGGGATTCGAACCCGTAACATCAGCCTTCTAAAGTTGCCCTTCTACCGTGGCACCACAAGCTAGTTTTGTTCTGTGAGTGGCACGCTTTATATTTATATAAATATTATATATATATACCTATGTATATATAGAGTTTCCGTCGAAGTTCGGGGGTGGCGTGGCACCCCCACAGCCCTTCATAGATCCGCCACTGGCACTAGTGTTATCCCCATTAACGTGGTTCATTCATCCATTTTGATACCAATTCCATTTGATAATAGCATTCGTAGCCAAATGATTTAAGCCCTTTCTTCTTATTAGTCAGATAGGTTTGGAACCCTTTCCCCTTTTAATATAATAATAAGGTAAGCCTCCAAAGCTCCTTTCTTCAGCTGGTGCGCAGGAGCGCACTTGTTTGTTTTGTAGCACGGTGGGATAGAAAGTGTTTTTTCCCGCAGTAGGGTAGGGAGAGATTCTTTCTCTTTATTAGAGCCAAGACTGTACGAGGAGAGAAAGACTTAAGTCGACTCAAGTGGAAATAATCAGTCTGCAACAAATATACTTCAATATTCTGCATGAATGACGTTGATGTACATTCAAAATTGTCTCTTACATGCACGAGCCAAGCATCATGCACCAACATGTAGTGGATCATCTTAAATTAGAGCATTTTTCCCAATCTGCATCGATATATCCCACGATATATATCTAGCGATGAAGATAATGAAAATAAGAGACTTCAATTCATAACACCTCTTATATATTGTTGAGAATGAAAATCACTTGACACCATTGTTGTTACTAGATAGAATCAAGGATGAAGAAAAGAAAGAGAAGAAGAAGTCGGTGTTAGTCTCAATGTGTTCAAAGGAAATTCAAAATCAAGTTCAAAATGAGTATAAAAACAATTTTCCCTCTTTAGGATACTATGGACACGTGGGAAATAAATCATAATGGAAATGGCATTATTCTAAGCCATTTGATCAAAATAGTACACAGATGTTGGCATCAAATGCTGATGGTTAGAGTTTGTTACAGCTTAAGCAATAGAATTATGACACCTGTGCAAATACATTTACATTTATGTTTATTTTATACAACAAATACTTGTATAAATAGATGGGCATTACGGGCCGACTACAAGAAAAGCAAAGCTTCGTAGACTCGGTCAAGTCGCTGTACAGTGAAGCAATACAAATCATCAGAAAATTTCCCAAATCAATCTCTTCTTTACTTGTTTTTTTATCTCTGTAATTTAGTTTCAGCATTTCAAATTCTGCCTTTCTTTTCTATATGGTATCAGAGCTTGAGTAACCTCTCTTTGCCATGAGAACTACCTCTGCTTTGTCTTCCGGTTCTGCTGGATCCACATCAATGGATAATAGCAGTCGCTATTTCGTTCACCCTTTAGATTCACCTGGGATGTCTCTTATTAACTCCATTTTTTAAGGGAAAGGGTATGAGGTTTGGCGCAGGTCCATCCTCGTTGCTCTGTCAGCTAAGAAAAAGTTGGGCTTCATTGATGGAAGTTGCAAGACACCAAACTCTGGATCAGCTGATTTCCAACTCTGGAATAGAAGTAATGATATGGTAACCTCTTGGTTACTCAATTCCCTTTTCCAAAGACATAGTTGATAGTGTTATTTATTCTAAAACTGTTGAACTTATTTGGAAGGATCTTGAGGATAGGTTTGGACAACCTAATGGTTCCTAACTTTATCACCTGCAAAAAGAATTAAGTGATTTAGTTCAGGGAACAAATGTCATTGATGGTTACTACACTAAAGTGAAAGGTTTGTGGGATGAACTTGACATTTTAACTGCTAAGAACTGTTGCTCTTGTGCTTGTACTTGTGGTGGAAAGATGGTCACAAACAAATTTCTACAAGATGAAAGATTGATTCAGTTTCTGATAGGACTGAATGACACTTATTCCCTGCCAGGAGCAATATCCTTATGATTAACCCCTTGCCTTCAATTAGATTAGCTTACCCACTCATTGTGCAGGATGAGAAACAAAGAGAAGTCTTTATCCATTCTGAATTTACAGGTCAATTTGCATCCTACATGGCTAGCAATCGTACTATTGTTGGGTATACTGAATTCAAAGGCAGGAAGTCTAACTTAGTATGCTCTCACTGCAAGAAGCCTGGTCATTCTATAGATAAATGTTATAGAATCATTGGCTTTCCTGCAGATTTCAAGTTCAGCAAATCTATAAGGCTACAAGGAGGTGTAAAGAGTAATGTTATTTTTGGACATCATGAAGGAGATGACTACCCTCTTACCACTATGGATAATGCTTCAGGTATAAATCAACTAAGTCAGGATCAGTTTCCACAACTTGTTCAGCTACTTCACCAAGTTGAAGTTAGTCAGATCGAGGCTACAACTTCAGATGTCAGTGCCAATTCAGCTGGTAAAACTCCTTATGTCTCTTGTCTAGTCTTTATACAGTCTACTCACTGGATTTTAGATTCAGGCGTTACTGAGCATCTTTCTTCTAATTCAAGCTTATTCACTACGCTTAACCCATTACCTATGTGTATCAATGTGACTCTTATATGGTTCAAGCTACTCATACAGAGAGTGTAGCCCTATTTCCTGATCTTGTCATTCAAAATGTTCTATATGTCCCTTCATTCAAAATCAATCTCTTATCAGTCCATCAGTTGCGTGCACAATTGAATTGTCTTATCATTTTTTCTCCTACTGCTTGTGTCTTGCAGGGCCCTTCAGTGAAGAGCACACTGGTTCTTGGTGATATCAAGGATGAATTATATCAACTAAACTCTACCAGTTTGCTTTTCAAGAACAAAATCCAGTCTAGAGCCTTGTCAACTAGGACTCATCTGTTTCCAATTCTGCAATACTAAAAAAGGATTATGATGTAATTCTTTAGCATAATAGACTAAAGCATTTGCCCATTTCTGCAATGAAATATATAAGATCTTTTATTTTTCAATCTGTTTCCAATTGTTATTGTGATATTTGTCCTCTTGCTCTACAAACTAAAATTCCTTTCCAATCAGTGAAATCAAAACCCAGTGCATATTTGAATTAATCCACATTGATACATGGGGACCTTATAAAACTACTACATATAATGATTTTAAGTATTTTTTAACCATTGTAGATGATTTTAGCCAAGCCACTTGGACTTATCTTCTAAAAACCAAAGCTAATGCCTTTTTTATGCTTAATTTTTTTCTAGCTATGGTTGAAAGGCAATTCAATACAAAGGTCAAGATCATTAGATCTGGCAATGCCTTAGAATTAGAAAAAAACAATTCAACAGTTGAATTTTTTCAATCCAAAGGGATATTACACCAAACTTCTTGCACTGCCACCCCACAACAAAATGAAGTGGTCGAAAGAAAACATAGACACTTATTGGAAACCTCCAGATCTCTTCTTTTTCAATGAGACTTCCTATTTCTTTCTGGGGTGAGTGTCTTCTTACTGCCACTTTTGTCATTAATAGGTTTCCTTCTAGAGTTTTAAATGGGAAGACTCCTTATCACATTCTGTATGGGAAATCTCCTTCTTATTCAAATTTGAAGAGTTTTGGTTGTCTCTGTTATACCTCAACTCTTTCTCAATCTAGACATAAGTTTGAACCAAGAGTTGTGGCTTGTGTTTTCTTAGGATATCCTAATGGGAAAAATGGTTATAAAGTCTTAACTTTGGATACAAGAAAAAATCTTGTGTCTAGAGATGTGAGGTTCCTTGAATCAACTTTTCCTTTTAAAATTGGGACAAACTCTCATTCTCTTCTATTTGCTATTTTTCCAGTTTCTCCAAACCAAAATCCCTTCTATGAGACTCCTCACACATCTCAATTTCCTTCACCTTCCTCACTTCCAGTACTTATTGAATTGACACATGTTCCTTCTCATTCTCCTGTTACTCCTATTTCTGACCAAATTATACCCCTGTTATTCCACCTATAGTCGATCCTCCTAGACACTCTTCTAGACGACACAAGAAACCTGCCTATCTTTCTGATTATATGTGTAATGCAGTATTCTTTACCAATCTCACTAATTCTTGTTTTGACTCTTATGTCACTCCTGCTACTTATCCTTTTTGCAGCCCTTTCTTCTGTTAATCAACAAGTCATAAATTCTGCTATTGCTATTCATGAACCTACTAGTTTTGCACAAGCTGTTATGCACCCTGGTTGGCAACAGGCCATAACAAATGAATTTGCAGCTTTGGAATCTAACAAAATTTGGGAAGTTGTTATTCTACCACCAGGAAAGAAAGCTCTTCCTTGTAAGTGGGTCTACAAGGTCAAGCAAAAATCAGATGGGAGTATAGAAAGATTGAAAGCAAGACTAGTTGTTCGAGGTGATATCCAGAGGGAGGGAGTGGACTTTGCTGAAACTTTTTCTCCTGTGGTCAAAATGACCACCATTAGGTGCATTCTGACCATTGCAGTTAAACATGGTTGGAGATTTTCTCAATTAGACGTGAATAATGATTTTCTACATGGGGATTTATTGGAGGAAGTGTTCATGAAATTTCCCCAGTATGACACCTCCTAGTCCTACTCATGTTTGTAAGCTTACCAAGTCTCTTTATGGGTTAAGACAAACTTCACGACAATGGTTTGCAAAGCTTACTTCAGCACTAAATTACAAGGGTTTCAACTCTTCTTTAAATGATCACTCTTTGTTTATCAAGAATGATGGGGTTTCTATTTCCATTGTTATTATTTATGTATATGATATTGTCCTAACAAGAAATAATACTGCTGAACTCACTGAGCTCAAAGCATTCCTTGATGCAGAATTTAAAATCAAAGATCTTGGTGACTTACATTATTTTTTAGGTCTTGAAATTTTACGAGAACCTCATGGAATGATCATTACTCAGCAAAAATACATCATGGAGCTTCTTTCTGAATATGATTGTTCCCATCTTCCAGTGGTTTCCTCCCCTCTTGACCCTGCGATGAAGTTAGCAGCTCAAAATGGGGACCTTTTGGTGGATCCTACTTGTTACAGAGGTATCATAGGAAAATTAAACTATCTTACCCATAGCTGACCTGATATATGATTTGCAGTTCAACACTTGTCTCAGTTTGTACAAACGCCTCGCATTCCCCATTACACTGCTGCTCTGCAAGTGCTCTGTTATCTCAGAATTAATCTCAGCCAGGGATTGTTTTTATCAGCTGATTCTTCTCTCAAATTGGTTGCTTACTGCTATGCGGATTGGGGTTCTTATTTGGATAGTAGAAGATCCGTCAGTGGTTTTTTTTATCACTCTTGGGGGCACAACCATTTCATGGAAGTCCAAGAAACAACTCTCTATCTCATTATCCTCAGCTGAAGCCGAATATCGTTCCATGCGAGGCATTGTAGCAGAGTTAACTTGGCTCAACCGTCTTCTCCTCGACATAGGTTTTCCACCTGAGCTTCCAATTCCAGTTCATTCCGATAGTCAATCAGCCATACACATTGCCCGCAATCCTGTCTTTCATGAGAGAACCAAATATGTGGAACTTGATTGCCATTTTGTCAGGCAACAATTCCTTGCTGGTCTCATCTCACTCTCTTATGTGTCGGCATCTTCTCAAATCGCCGATCTGTTCACCAAGGATCTTTCGGGATCTTCTCATCAAGTCATTCTCCCCAAATTGGGACTCCTTCCATTCCCCTCCAACTTGAGGCGGGGTGTTGAGAATGAAAATCACTCGACACCATTGTTGTTACTAGATAGAATCAAGGATGAAGAAAAGAAAGAGAAGAAGTCGGTGTTAGTTTCAATGTGTTCAAAGGAAATTCAAAAAGTTCAAAATGAGTATAAAAGCAATTTTCCCTCTTTAGGATGCTATGAACACGTGGGAAATAAATCAGATGGTTAGAGTTTGTTACAACTTAAGCAATATAATTATGACAGCTGTGCAAATACATTTACATTTATGTTTATTTTATACAACAAATACTTGTATAAATAGATGTACAGTGAAGCAATACAAATCATCAGAAAATTTCCGAAATCAGTCTCTTCTTTACTTGTTTTTTTATCTCTGTAATTTAGTTTCTGCATTTCAAATTCTGCCTTTCTTATAT
>JAJOOR010029754.1:0-19616 GCA_036250505.1 Solanum acaule | reverse complement strand
CTTTAAAGTTTAAAGTTTTAAATTGAAGTTTTTTAATAATATAATTTTATTAATTAATAATATAATATTATATAATAATTAAAGTTAATAAAAAAAAAAAAATTACCGGTACACAATGATCCGATAAGAACCGGTTCCGGTCCGGTCCAAACCGGTTCCAATCCGGTAACTAAGGGACCGGACGGAACCTTTGGAAATTTCCGGTAAAACCGGTTCCGATAAGACCCGATTCCGGTAACGAAATCCGGTAACGAGGACCGGTTCCGGTACCGGTTTCGATAAAACCGATCATGTTGATCCGGTCCTGTCCGTTTGCCAGCCTTAACGGCAGCCAACTCTAGATCATGGTTTGGGTAACTCATGAACTTTCAATTGTCTAAAGGCATAAGTTATAACCTTGCCATTCTGCATCAACACACAACCCAAACCAACTCTAGACGCATCACAATAAACAACAAAGTCTTGTGTGCCTTCTGGTAAGGTCAATACTGAGGCAGTAGTCAACCTCTTTTTCAATTCCTGAAAGTTTCTCTCACAAGCTTCAGACCATTGAAATTTCACTTTTTTCTGAGTTAACTTGGTCAAAGAGCATGAAATAGATGAGAACCCCTTTATGAACCTTCTATAATATTCAGCCAACCCCAAGAGACTCTTAATATCAGTGAGAGATGTGGGTCTAGGCCAATTCTGCACTGCCTCAAATTTCTAGGTATCAACTTTAATTCCCTCTCCAGACACAATGTGGCCTAAGAATGCCACAGACTCAAGTCAAAACTCACACTTAGAGAACTTGGCATATAATTATTTATCCTGTAAAGTTTAGAGAACTATTCTGAGTTAACTAGCATGATCTTCTTCATTCCTTGAATATATTAGTATGTCTTCAATGAATACGATAACAAACATATCTAAATAAGGTTTGAATACTCTATTCATAAGGTTCATGAATGTTGCAGGCGCATTGGTCAAACTAAAGGACATAACTAGGAACTCATAATGACTATAACGGGTCCCGAATGTTGTCTTTGGAATATCACATTCCCTTACCCTCAACTGATGGTAGCCTGATCTGAGGTCTATCGTAGAGAAACAGGTATCACCCTGAAGTTGATCAAAAAGATCATCAATTCTCGAAAGAGGGTACTTATTCTTGATGGTAACCTTGTTCAACTGGTGGTAATCTATACACATCCTAAGGGAACCATCATTCTTCCTCACAAATAAGACCGGAGCGCCCCAAGGTAAGACACTTGGTCGAATAAAACCCTTATCAAGGAGATCTTTCAACTTCTCTTTCAACTCTTTTAACTCTATTGGTGCCATTCTGTATGGCGGAATAGATATAGGACAAGTATCTGGAAGAGTGTCTATACCGAAGTCTATCTCTCTCAGGAAGGACTCTGGGTAGATCATCTGGAAAAACTTCTGAAAACTTTTTTACTACTGAAATTGACTGAATAGAAGGTGTCTCAACACTAGAGTAATTAACTCGGACTAAGTGATAGACACACCCCTTGGAAACTAACTTTCTCGCCTTAAGGTATGAAATGAAACGACCCCTAGGCACTGTTGAACTGCTACTCCACTCTATAACTGGCTCATTAGGAATTTGGAACCTAACAACTCGAGTTCTACAATCAATGGAGGTATAACAGGCATGAAGTCAGTCCATACCTAGAATGAAATCAAAGTCTACCATATCTATCTCAACTAAATCATACATGGTGTTCTTGTGATTGATGGAAATTACACAATCACGATATACTCGCTCAGCTAGAATAGACTCAACACCGGGTGTAGAAAAACAAAAGGGTTCACAAAGATTCTCAGGAATAACATCAAAATTATTTGCAACATAAGGATTCATAAAAGATAAACTTGTTGCTAGGTCTAGCAAAGTATAAACATCAAGAGTAAGACTTTGATCATACGAGTGACAACATCTGGAGAATTCTCTTGCTCTTGACGACTAGTGAACGTATAAAGGCGATTTGCTCCTCCGCCAGTACCGGAATTAGCTCCTCTAGCTCTTCCGTTCTAGCTCTTCTTTGTTGCCCAACTTGGTTAGTCATAGCTTGGCTCAATATTTGAATTGCTTCCCTGAACTCAGCATTTGTGACTTCTCATTGGGGTTGCACTTAAGGTGCATTAGGTACCCCTAGCTCATCAATGTTCCTCCTAGCAGGACGAACTCGGAAAGCTCTTCGTGGAGGCATGATTAACTAAAAGACACACGTAAGCATGAATTAGAAGGAAACTTTATAGAGATTAACTCTATCGCAAGAAATGAGTATGAAAGAAGTGAGATAGTTTCCTAAGTGTTGCAGTTTCCTAATTATAGATGTGGCGCACTTCACACCGATACTAGGACTCTACAGACACGACTTTATAAACTCCCTAGTGCTCTGATACCAAGTTTGTCATGTCCGGAGCCTACACCCTGGGCGGGACTAGCACTAGAGAACCATTTTTGGCCCTAAGCAAACCCTTGGCCTGGCTAGACTCTCAGTGGAACACTCTAAGCATTATTACAATGATCAAATGCACTTAAAAAACAACTGTCTCAAATTAAACTCAGAACGTCTAAGGATTAAACATTCAACTAGCCATAGATGGAAACTCAAGTCTTAACATAAGAAATAACAATGTAAAGACAATTGAACTACTAACTGTCTATGAAGCCTCTAAAATAAGGAGGGATATCGGGACAAGACCCCCAATCATCCTAACAACTAAAGTACTAAAGCAATGAAAAATGAGCCCTCCAGAAACAAGGAGGCTCACCAATTGACTCTGAGTGCTCAACTGGATCAACGAGGAGTTGGATGTTAATCCTGGTTACCTATGTCTGCATCATAAAATGATGCAGGCCAAATGGCATCAGTACGTTGAATGTACGAGTATGCTAGGAGAATATTAAACAAGACATAAGCTTGAAAAGTATATGAAAGGAACACTTACCTTGGCTTTACTCAACCCATGAATAAATCGACTCAAATGTGAAGTAAACCAACAATAATGGTGCAGTTATACAAAGCATTTAAAACAGTAAGTGATACTCAATGTATTAAAGAGATACAATAACAATTTAGTTTTCTCATATAATAAAGTAATATAATACTGTGAGAGTTTCTCTAACCGACAACCACCACTATGAGCCTAAGTGATGATAAAACGTCTTGCCCACGCTGCCAAAATTGTCCTATACTTTGCCGTCATATAAAACACCTTAACTAAGTGGATCCACTAGTCAATGCTAAAAAGCACTAAGGAATCATCTAAAAAGTATGATCATTTTCTGCCTATGATGGCTACTTGGTTTATGGAGACTTGAGTTATTATAAACTCGCGTCCCCGGTGCTCAATGCTACTCCCAAAATATACTCAACTCATATGTTTTTAAAACGAAACTCTTTCTTTGGTTTGAGATAATTACTCAAAACTTATCTTAAAAGATCTCTTGGAAATCGGAGTTTCCTTTCTTGCTCAAATGTGAAAACATTTTAACTCTTGGGTATACTTAGTTCCCATATAATCTTTGAAGAAATGAACTTTACTCTTACTCTTTTACTCAACTCAAAGCTCAAGCCTTAAAACAAAGTTAAAACGTTAGGGAAAGACTTTTGGAACACTCTATGAACTTCTCTTAACTTAACTCTTCACTTCCCTTGAATTGAAGTATGGATTCAAGGCTCATGATCTCATGTTAATGATGATTTCATGAGGATTAGACGTACCTTAGAGTATAGAAATCGACTACAAAACATAGGTACGTTGCTAAGGAACTAGTACGGAAAAAAGGGGAAAATGTGGAAGAACTGGCGTCCCTCACGCTCTGAGAGGCGCGGGGCGCCAGCCCTTGAATTTCAGGGACTGAGTTGGGGCGCTCTGGCTGGTACGGCGCACCAGAGCCCAAACTTAACAGCCCATGTTGCGGCGCTTTGGCTGGGGCGGCACCCCAGGCCCCTGCCCAAGTGAACTCCGACTTTTCTCCTTCATTTTGCAACTATAAACCCTCTAACTTCACTTGGTTCTTTCCCCAAACACTTAGAATCGACTATATCCTTAAAATACATAAGATTCTACTCGAAATCACACCTAAAATCATAAATCAAACTCAAGGAACTTCAACAACAAAAACCAACAAGATTTCAAACAAATTATCATCAAGAACTCATAATATTTGCTTTCAAAACTACACAATTTCGCTGAATTAAATCATGATTGGCGCATGAGTGAACTAACCCAACGCTATGTGATCTCACATACCTCGTAGGGATCACCCCTTGATGAAATCCATGACCTTAGCTTCAAGATTTGGCGATTTCCTTGCTTCTTCTCCTCTTTTCTCCTCTTCTTTTCTCCTCTCTCAAAACCCTAACTTAGTTTTCATAAGTGTAAACTGACCAAGTTCAGTTTAGACCCTAATTAAAATCCTAAAATCGAAATAAAATAATTGGTTAAGGAAAAGACCAAACTACCCTTCCAAAATCCGGATTGGATTTTTCTTATCAAAACAGCCCAACTTCCAATGGGCATATATCACTCATACGAACTCGGAATCGTGCAAACTTGGCGGCTTTGGAAATATAATTCCAAGATATTTCCTACGGTATCTGGAAGCACACCTAACTCATCCTGAGCTAGGAGTTATGGTCGTTTGAATTGACCAAAATCTCAAACTTAACTTAACAAATTTCCAGATTTTTTCATTCTTTCCTAAAATGACTCTTTCCAATTCTAACTCTTTCTAATTCTTTCAAATAGCGATATGTTACAAAAATCTTGTGTTCTTTACATCATTCTGCACTTCACAATTTGATGTTAGTTTGACATGACACATATAAATTAAAGAACTACATTCTTTCATCTTTCTTTTGGTAGGAGAACTAGGTTCTTTTAAATTATACTTAAACAAATGTCACGATCCAAAAATGGACCTGAGAGCATTTGTTTATTCCCACCAAGACAAGTCAGTCTCAATCCAACGAAACGAAAGAAATGCAGAAAGTAAAGTAAGAATAACAAAAAGGCGAAAAACTTAGTCATTCTAATATAACTCCCAAAACCTTATTGTCACGAGTACAAGTCACTAATACATATAGTGCGAAAATGAAAGATAAGTACAAGTCAGTGTCTTTGTTTCTCAAATTGAACAAAGCATAACATATAGGAAAAAGAGGGTCCATCGGGATGACAAGCAGTCAGTGGCGTACGCAGAAATTTTGCAAGCCATGTCACCTTTTAATACAAAAGTTGCAATTCACATATACTATTATATTTCTCTTTCAAAAAGTAAAATAAAAAGATATATTAACTTAAATTTTCATTTTGAAAATAATTTCATTAAAAATAATAGTGTTAAATATTTTATATATATATATATATATAAATATAAAATATCAAGAGAAGAAAAAACAAAAAGCAAAAGAAGAAAAGAAAATATATCAAACAACTTGAAGATCCTAAAATGTATAGGAAAAAAATAGCACTATCGTCTAGGGATTCAAACTCGCGTCCCTCACTCAAGAATTGAAACACTTGACCGACTGATCCGTGCACACTTTTGTATCAAAAGTTTACACTATATATTATATATCATTGCTTTTATATGTCTTTTAATCAAATATATATGTATTTAGCAAAAAATTTCAACGAAGTTGTGTCCCGTGACACCCCTTGGGACTTCCTAGATCCGCTCCTGAAAGAAGCTACCTCTCAAGTCCTTCAACAAGCCTCAGGTATAGAAGAAGAAGAAGAGCAATCACACGAAACCATGCTCAGAACCTACACAAGTGTAGAAGCAAGAAATTAGTACCACACAACACAATATTTAGCAAGCAACCTGATAAACAAAGCAAAACTAGCTAGAAAACTAATACTTCTTTCATCCCAATCGAACCTCCTCAAACTACAACTTGCATAGAAATAAGCCTAACCTAATAGTTCACAATACACAATTCACAAGTTCTCATGATTATAGTTCGTTAGTCACATTTCAAATATCATCAAGTATCAAGTATGACGACAACAAGTGTCAACGGATCAATCACAAGTATCAAGCTCATCAAAATACAATTATCAAGCACACTAAACATAAATCCAAAGATTTATCATGCATTATGGCAATTGGAACTCATGGGAATAGCCCATAATTCATGAACTCGCCGATAATGACCTCAACATCAATACCACTCGCTGATAATGACCTCAACATTAATATAACTCACCGATATTGACCTCGAAATCAACACCACGTGCCAAAAATGACCTTGGCATCACAAACACTTGTTGAAAATGACCTAGACATCAATAATACTTGTCAAAAATAACATCGACATCAGTAACACTCGCCAGAAATAACCTCAACATCAATAACCATCACATGTCTCATCACAGTGTTCAGAAATCAATACAAATAAGCAATTTTACCCCGCAAGTAAGGACAATAACTCAAGCAAATCAAGTCCACAATAATACCATCAAAACATTTCATTAGTCATTACATTATGGTTCACACCAAGGCAAATTCACAATGTATTATGATCAAACATGTTGTCTTTTTCATTAATACCTTTTTTAATCATTAATATCAATCAAGAGGAATAATTGAGCCCATCACCTCGTTATCATTACTCCCCAACATATACAAATGAAGGAAAATACACGATTCTACTAATTTTACAACGTTTAGGAGTTCACTTCCCTAATTTCAATCAAAAGTCAATTCAAGACTTGAGTCTACCCCTTTTGAACAATGTTCAAAGCCACACAATCTAATTCAATCAAGCAATCACAATAAGATTCCGGAAATAATAACACACAATTCATACAGTTTGCAAACTGGGTCAAATCAACTCAAAAAACCAAATCCAAAAATGAGGTTTGATTTTGAAAATCTTTACTCGAAAACATTATCCAAGGCATTTGGAACTCATTGGTAAAAATCATTTCGGAAAAAGATTTAAAATCATTTCATAATCACAATTTTACTAAGCTATTAGGTTCTTGAAGAAAATCCACAATTTATAATTTCAAAAACTTGATTTAAACACTTTAAATCATAAATAATAATGGATAAATGAAGATTTTAAGATTAGGAATCGCTACCCAAATATTTTTTTCTCAATACACCTTGTTCAAATCACCACCCCAAAGCTCCCAAAACTCAAAAATGGTGAGATGGGATTGAAACCCCAATTTTTAAAAGATATTTTGTCCAGGGGTCCTCCACGAACGCTGCCCTTCGACTCATGAAAGCCTCGTGAACGCGCCCAATATTCCGCAAATGCACAGGTCATTGTTTTGAACTCCCACGAACGCAGTCACCCCTCTGCGATCGCGGAGGGTTGGTTTCAGCAACACATAACAGAAAAATCAGCCAACTCAAAATCATCGAAAGAACTCTCAAAATTTATTTGTAACCCCATACACATAAATCATATATGCAAATTAACTATACTCGGCGTTTCAGACTCAATGAAATCATCGAAATAAGAATCCGAGATCTTATTGACCCGAGTCCCGTGCAAGTCACAAGAAACTAATCATAAAGCCTAAAAAGGCCAAATAAAGTTTGGAACCTCTAAAAAATCAACCAAGACCTCACTGTAACACCTTGAATTTGAAAAAAGGCTAGACAAACAGGCAAGGTATGAACCCAAAATGGACCATAGACCCTTCACGGTGCCCTAGACGATCTATGTAGGGGACCACGATCCGTTAAAGGGCTCGTGAACAATTTCCAGAAGTTTCCCCAGGCAAGGGTCACCTAGACGGTGCCCCAGACGGCCCGTGGTGACTTGGACAACCCGTGGTGACTTGGACAACCCGTCAAGTGGGTCGTACAAGTCACCCCGTCAATAAGGTGTCATCCAAAGCCATTGTAAAGGACCACGGATGTCTAGACGGTCCAGAAGTCGTCCGTGAAAGAGACTTGTCAGACTTAGAATTTTGGGTCAAATAAAACAATCATATCTTTCGGCATAAAATAAATTAGGTGTCCCATGACCTATCAAATTAAAAATAATTGAGTCCTCTTTCCAATACCACCAAGTTTGTCTAATTCTGAGCCCAGAGTAAAAATTTATGCATGTATTAGTGAGATCCTGTCAGGCAGGTGTTATACCCTATTTTAACTCGAGGTTCTAACGGTGTACAACATATTGGTGAATCTTAATGCTATTTTATAAAGTCGCCACCTAATTATGCTAAAGGTGAATTATGACACCTATTTTGCTAAAATTATGCTAAATAAACTCTATACTAAAGTCTCCTTAACCTTATGCAATTCTAGGTAAGGGTTCTAACGCATTCTAAAGGGAAGGGGTAAGGCATCCTTTAAAATTTGTTAAAAACAGTTAACGACCAAACTTAGGTTAATTAATTTTAAAGCTAAAGTGAGTCTAAAAGAATTTAAAGAGTCATAAGTTGAAAAATATTTTAACATTTGAAAACTCTTTTGATATTTAAGTTAAAGTGGTGAAGATTTAAAAGGGTAATTTGTCTAAACCATTTTATTGTTGATCTATAATCCATGCGTGGAAAAGAAAGATAATAAAATAAAAAACTCCTGCTTATGTATTGATAAAATGCTTTCTTCTGAAAATGATTTAGAAAAAAATGAGTTCAAAATATGGATTTTATTTAAAGGTGAAAAGCTATTGTATGCTAAGTAATTTGTTAATAAGGTAGCAGATAACTAGATGATTAGATCTAAGTGCGATCATTTTCCTATGTTGATTATCCCAAAAAAACAAACTAAAACACATGCAAATCACACTAAGTTAAAAAAAAATGTTAAATAGTAATAACAAAATAAACACCCACACAAGCAACCCTAAATGAGTTTTGCTTGCTTTTGTTGCCATTCGGATAGTCTATGATGTAGTGAAGACTCCATATGCGGGTATGAGGGTCTCGAGTCCATGAGACTCTAATTTGCTAGAATCCTAATCGAGACTCCATTTTCGCTCCAAAGTTCATGCAAGTAAAAGAGAGGGTAGAGAGATTAGTAAGATAATCAACTTTACTCGATATCGAACAAAAATAAATATAACTAAGTAAAGTCACACTACAAAGATACAATCTTGAACACAAAATATGTTAACATTGGACAAGGTACTCAAACCACCAAATATGCATTCAAATCCTAACACATTTTTAACTTATAATGAAACTATTTGTTTATACCGTAACCTTTCCAAACTTTATACATGCCAATACCACTGTCTAGGATTACAAAAAAAATATTATACAATTATCTCCACTAGTATAAATAGAACATATGTTAGTCCTATAACTAACAGAGAATAGAAATGCTACTAACAGAGAAATGAAAATAAAAAAGGGTCAAAAACTCAAGTTCATATGCAACAAAATAGAGCAGATGTAAAGGTGACGCTTTTAATCACAATATATTTACATTTCTAACTATGCAAAAATGGCAACCATCTCTTTTAAACATAATTTTATCTAAGAAAACACGAGCCGCAAATTTTTATCATACAAAGGTAGCAAATGAGCAGTTGATGCATCGTGAAAGAAGTTGAGTTCATGTGAAGATGTAATCATGAAATAAACTATTTACTTAATACATGACAACCAAATTATGAAAAGAATATAGCTTCAGGTCAACCAAGTAACATTGATGATAGAATGTGATTTTCTTAAGATAAGCATAATAGTATTATCGGATAGATAGAAAATAGCGAAAAGAGAGGAGTATCACCTGCTGCCAGGCAGTGAACAGGTGTTTCGGTCGAAGGTCTATACTCAAACAATGACAAGCTCAAGTAAACTTGAAATCAAAGTTTTCAACCGAGATCAAAAGTGAGTATAAAAGATGATTTATTTATTTTTAGCAAGATACAGTGATTTGAGGTGCTACAGGAGCAGAAAAGCTAAATGTCAAGGCTACTATGGAGGCCAAAAAATCTCCCCTTTAAGACAATGTAAATGCGAGTATTTAAAGGGGCGAACTGAGGCTTCTCCTTGAAGTTTTGGGTGGGATTTTTAGAATGAACAGCCGTTTGAATTTGAACGTTTGAAATCAAAATCCATCTCTGAACTCCTCTACCCCAAATCGCCAAAATCTCTTGGCATCTTCTGCTGGTCAAATCTGCCATGGAGAGGGAGAAAGGAGAAAGGCTGATGGAATTATTGAAGCTTGTACGAAAATGGAGAGGACCCTCTGTCCAAGGTGAAAGAGCACTAAAACTTTAGCCAAAAATGGAGGAGGGAGCTGGCATTTGAGAAAAAAAACCTAAAATCACTTTGGGATCTTTGAGATTTTTTCTGATGAATGAGTTGGTTTGGGCCTTTCTTCCGCTTGGGCTGAAGATTGAGACGGATTTGGGCCAAGATTTTGGACTAAATGGGCTGCAACGTTTGGTCTGATTTGGGGGGTTTTGGGCCGAATTTTTGGTCTTCCTTTCTTCCTTTAAATTATTTTAGACTTCTAACTTAATATAACTAACACAATATATGTTATAAGATGACAACTAATAATTTTCATAATAAAATATTAATATTATGATTTTACGCTAACATAAAATATAGATACAAAACATCACTTTATAATTAACAAAACTTGAAATAAAATGATGATAATCGATTACTTAAGAAAAAGAGGTGTAAAAAGCTTGTAATAGTAATTTTGATAATAAAACAATAATTTTAGTAGCAAATAGTCGTAGTAGTACAAATAGTTGTGAAAAAAGATAATTTGATACGTTATTAAATTAGAAGCTCGAAAAATAACAAATTAGAAGAAAGGAGGGTCAAAATTCGATGTCAACAGCAGGGCATCGTCACGACCCACTTGATGGGCAGTGATGATCTAGACGACCCGTTAAGCACCACTTGAGAGGCACTTCGTTAGCTTTATGTCATGAGCATGTTGGTATTTTCCCAATTGTTTTAACTCAATACTAAATCGTTTTACCCTCTACCTTAGGCCCTATATAATATTTTTTACCCCCAAAATCACCCAATTCAATTCATTCTCTTAAAATTCCAAAAGTTGACCAGGTTCATCCTCCCAAATATTTCTCTCTCTAAAGCTTGAAGGTTGGCTAGGGTTTCAAGATCAAGTCTACAAATTCACCATTGATTGCAAGCTTTTGGCATCAAGGTATGATAGTATTCACCTATGGAGTTCTTTCCTCCATAGGGTTCCTAAATTCTCCAATTTTGCAAGTTAGAATCTCCAATTAAAGTTAGGATTTTTACTCAATCTCATGGGTTCTTTTCAATTACGATCTAGTTGATTGTTTTATGTCTTCTTATGCATAAATTGAGGTAATTGCATGTTTTAAGTTGAATCCCCTATGAACCCATGCAAGACCCATGATTTCTAGAATATGATGATATGATATGGGTTTTGAACTATGAAAAATGAATTTATGAAGATATGCATGTTTTTTATGAAATTGATGAAAAATGATTTAAGTTAATTTGAGAGTAAAACATCAATGTTGTTGTTGTTATTGTGAAATGTCTTCTCTCATACTACTCAATGCATGAATGTGAAAGGGTTTTCTCACGTAAGGATTCTTAGGGTTGAAAGGTTTTCTCAACTAAATTTTAAATCAAGATTTAGGTACTATTCTAATGAAACTTAACTTGGATAGACTTCTAGATGTGCCTTCCATGGATGCTAAGGAATGCAACGATTATCCATGCCTCTAAATGATAAGACAAGTGGCAAATACCCATGTCTCATGAATGTTAAGAAAAGTTAAGACTAATGACTATTTCGTGGATTTGTGCTTAGCACCGAGTGGACAAATGGAGAATACCCATGTCCCATAAACTATGTGCCACCATAGGATGGTTGTCTTAGATAGACATTAGCTAGTAGATCCACGTAAGCTAGAAGTTCATGGTCCTTACCTTAGCAGGTAGGACACCCTTTTTCAGTGAGGGGTAGACATCAGATTCCATGTTATAGCTCACATGGTCTCTATGTCGGTTAAAGGTAAATCTCCCACAATAATGAACCAAGGTTACTTATAGAAGTATCTCACGAGTGTTTTCTAACCATTTTTTCTCATAATTTAGCTTGGTCATTGCATGTCATGTAAAACCTTCTTAGCATGATTTCATATCTTATATGCATTGATATCATGCTTGGTACATTCTTTGTACTAACGCATACTCTTGCCTACATTGTTTCACTAATGTAGGGTCTGACGCTCCTATTCCGCATCTTTGTGGCTAGTGATCACATTAGTAGATTCGAAGATTGGTGAGTACTCATGTTCCGAGGACCGAACTCTTTTATTGCTTATTGTCTTTACTTTTCTAGATTGTATGTATTGATGTATGGGTTAAGTCCCAATCACTCTTGATGTACTAGATGGCTTTGAGACTAAGTTAGATTCTGCTCTGTTTACTTGTCAAACGTTTTATGATATAAACTGTCTTTTGAACTCCTTAAATTCTATTATCTTGTATGATATATGCTAAGTGGCTTGTGTAGGGCCTCTCGGGGTCTTATACATCCTGTTACGTCTAGGGTGTACTTTGGGTCGTGACACTCACCTTGGCCTAAAATCATCCCTAGAATCCAATAGAACCTCTCCCTTCATCATTGATTTCCGCTACTAAGTATGTTTATGTGGTGTCCTAACCTGAGGGCTGAGCTTCAGTCTCCTTCGTTTTTGAGTCATCAATATCCTCCAACATGGCCAGCACACATCTTTCTTGATCAGCTGTCAAAGGTACCCAACTATTCCTTTTGAGCTCCCTTGTTTCTTATGGGCACTCCTAATTGAGCCTTCTTTATCTTAGGTATACCATTCGGTGGGGCTCATGGGTTTGTAAGAAACTCAGAGATGGTCAGAATCATGTGTCTTTAGCTCTGTAGATTTGTGTAAGTATTTTTCATCTCCTTCTTTGTCTTTTAATGACCACTTTCCAAATTAATACTTCCTTCACAATTGCTGAAAAGATGGGGAGAAATAGGTAGTTCCCCAGTATTTTCCTACCGATCTCTTAGCTGGACGCAAGGGCTTCATATCAGATCTAGTTTCATGACTCTCTGATATTTAGAATCTTTCTTGCCCTGCTTTGTAGTTGATTACAACTAATATATTGTTGTGTTACTTCTTTATCAATAGCTAAGTTTGTAATGCAATCAACTAGTTGATTAGCCTATTTGAAGATGTGTTCCACCTAAATGTGTATGGTAGCCATCATTTGATGTATCTTTTCTATTCTTTCAATTAATTAGCTCCAAGGAATTCTCCGATCCCTCCTAAACATATTTTTAAAACTTAATGAATCAATCTCCAACACTATTTGATTGAAACCTTTCCTATTGTAATGTTTTAAACCTTTCCAAATCGCTGTAATTTCTGCTTCCATGTTTGTGGTGATTCACATGCTCTGTGCTTCCGTATATAAAGATCTTCCGTACTATCTCTCACCCATAGGAACTCTCCCCTTGATTACCTCTGCTTGGTATTTGGCCTTATTTGTATCTAAATGGATAGATTTTATTATAAAATTTTACATTTCAAAAATTTATCGAAACATCTAATTATTATTGTTAACATTAAAAACTTAGTCAACACCAAATAATGTGGGATATTAGATACGGACTTTATTTTATACACCAAAAAGTCATAAAAATAACTTTTTAAAGTCAAACTTAAATGACTTTTAAGTCAAAAAATAAAAAGTAGACAGTCTTATTTTTGGTTTTAAACTATTTTTTAAGTCTTTTTTACTTATTTTAAGTTATTTTTAATTTTGTCAGATACTCTCAAAAGCTAAAAATGACTTGAAAGTAGGTTTGATCAATGTTTAAGTCTATCCAAACAAGTTGAAGTGTGATAGTGGGCCTCTTAATAAACTATTTTCTTCTTTAATTTTTGTGGTGGTGATGGAATGATTGTACAGGTGTATGAGGAGCATAATTCATGGTATATCGTGTGTATCAATGTACATACATTAACATATACATGAAAAACAAATGACATACAAATGATATATCCATATATGTCATGTGTATGTATCAATTTCGTATCTTGTGTATAAGTCATTCGATGCCACTTGTATGGAGTTAATATCTCAAAAGATCACTCAACTTAGAGAATTTATCTATCAAATTCATTAAACTTTATTTTGTTTCACTAAAATCACTCAACTTATGTTTTTGTATCAATAAAAGGGAAAAGGCATAAATTACCCCCTAAACTTGTACCCAAAAGTCATTTACACACTTTTACTCATGGGGCGACCTATTACACACCTTAAGTACACAAAAGTGTATATTTACCGCTATCGTCACCCAACCCAGGACATTATGCATAGAGTGAGAGCCACTCACATCCTAGTGAAGCCACGTAGTAAAAGACCCCAACCTGATTCATTTGCCCAAACTCGTTTCTTTTCACCCAAACCCGTTTCTTTCCACCCAAATCCATTTTATTTTACCCTAGTCCATTTATTTCACTTACCCATTTCCTTTCTCTAAGAACACCAAAACCTAATTGAAAATTTCGTCTGTAAATCCTAATTTTAGCTAAAGATTTCTTCGATCCTGTAGTGTTTTTGAAGCATCCTTGTAGTTTTAATCATCTAATCATGTTTTCATTGTCATATTTGAAGAACATTGGTGTGTTTTCGATCGAGGCGTTCATCGTTTGGTGGAAGCAAATCGGTGGTTACTAGGGTTTGGTGGGTACAATCGAGGCGTTCATCATTCATAGTGTGTTGTCGTCTTCATATCTGAAAGTTCAATCAAACATCTCTAGGGTTATTTCATAGTTCATACTTTTTAGCTTAGGGTTATTTCGTCTTCAATTTTTTTTCAAGTTTACTGTATGTCGTCTTTCATTCACCTGATTCCCCTTTGTTGTTGTATGAATTTTGTTGTTGTATGTGTTTTGTGTTGTTGTTGAGGGTCAACTGTTAACATTATTTTTGGGTTAAAATGCCTTTTGAATTGATTACTTTGAGATTTTACCACGGTGGTGTTATGAAGATTGGAAAAAAAGGATACAAGGGGAAACCATATCATAGTGGAGGAGTTTATGAGTTTTTAGATATTGATATAGATAGGTTATCGTATTTTGAATTAAGAGATTGTCTGAAAGAGTTGGGGTATGAACCTGGACAATGTGTGTTGTATGTGAAACTTCCTACAAGTACTGCTATGTATAAATCAAATCTGACTATGATACTACTTTAATTGCTGAGTGTTTGAGTCATGGAGATATTTTGGACTGTTTTATGTGTTACTTTGTTGTTGATCCAGTTTTGGTCCCACCTTCATTGGAATATGGGGAAAGTGGAGTAGGCGAGGGAGCATCTCAAAACAGTGAGTCTAATGCATCTTTTGATGCTGAATTAGAACCAACACATGGGGACCAAGAAAATGCCTCAAACCCTGCCCCTGCCCCTGCCAATTCAAATACATCTTCTCATGTACACTTTTTCACTGCTCCAAATACTCCTCCTACTCATCAAACTCCAACCTCTATCCATCTTTCTACTGATCCAACTCTTGACCCTGTCCATCCTTCCTTTTATCCAATTCCTAACCCTGTCCATCCTTCTAATGAACAAGATTCAAATAGAGAATCATTGAATGGGGGATTTAATGGTAGTAATGTAGATGATGAGCTAAGAAGTTTTAGGGAGGAAAGGAGTAAAAGAAAGAGAAGGAAAAAGGGACAGAGCTCTATTTCTTGATCATGTCAAGTTAGGAACAGAAAAAAAAGGGCTAGATGTTGGGTATGATAAATCTACAAGTGGTAATAGAAATAACTTAGAAGGCAAGCTAGCTGGTAATGAGCCTTATTATCCCTCAGATGAAGTTGTCAGTTTTGAAATAGATCCAGATGCTTTCAGTGATGATGAAGAGAGAGGTTCAACAAAGAGAGAGTTAAGCCAAGAAGTAGAAAGAATGTGAATAGAGTTGTATTTGATGCATCTTCTCAGAAAATAGTGTGGGAATTGGGTCTTATAATTGAAAATGTTAATGAGTTTAGATTGGTTGTTACCAAATATGTTGTTGTTGAACATGTTGCAATTGAAATGTATATTAATGAACCAACAAGGGTAAAGGTTAGGTGTACAGTTGGTTGTCCTTGGGTTTTATTTGCTAGCTTTGATTCTAGGATAAATAATTTTGTTGTAAAGACATACAATCTAGTTCGCAAATGTGATCCTACTAATAGGAACAAGCTTTGTAATAGCAAGTTCTTATCTAGTCACTAAAGTGAAACGATAAAGGAACAACCTGACATTAGAATCTTTGAGTTTCAAGGGCTTATTAAAAAGAATTGGATTTATATGTTGGAAGAATAGTGTGTAGGAGAGAAAGAAATAAAGTACTACAGGAGCTAATGGGTGACTATGTTCTTGAGTTTGGCAGGATTTTGGACTACAAAGATGAGTTGCTACGAACTAATCCATGAAGTACACATGTAGTCAAGCTTCATGAGGAAACATTTGAAAATGGTAGAAAAATGTTTCAAGGCTTCTACATATGTTTTGATGCAATGATGAAGTCTTTCTTGGCTGGTTGTAGGAAGTGCATTGATTTGGATGGTTGTTTTCTAAAGGGAGTATCTAAAGGTTAATTATTGGTTGTTGTTTGTAAAGATGGGAACAATCAAATCCTGCCACTGGCTTGGGCAGTAGTTGAAGTTGAAAATAAGTTTACTTGGGCTTGGTTTGTCAATCTTCAAAGATCTTCAATTGGGAGATGGTACAGACCTCACAATCATATCAGATATGCAAAAGGTTAGAATATTCATTGGTTTTTTTATTTATTTCATGTCTTGAATTTATTTATGAATGTCTTAGTTTCTTTAATATCTTAGTTTCTTAGTTTCTTAGTTTTATGTCTTAAATTTTCTTATAGGGTCTTAAAATTGTCATAATTGATCATTTGCCAAATGTTGAGCATAGAATGTATGCTAGACACATCCTTGCTAACTAGTCAAAGAGATGGAGAGGTATTGAGAGAAAGAAATGTTTTTGGAGGTGTGCAAGGTCTACTTTTGAGGCTGAGTTACAGGATAACATTAGTTATATGAAAGGTTGGGCCATAAGATAGTTGATCACTTGTTGTATTATAATCCTGAAAGATGGAACAAGCTTTACTTCAATTTTACCTCAAAATGTGATGTTGTAGACAATAACATGGCTAAATGTTTCAATTCATGCATATTAGCAGCAAGGCATATAAGACTATAATTACAATGCTTGAAGAAATAAGGGTGAAACTGATGAAAAGAATAGGGCAGATGAGAGAGTTTTGCAATACTTGGATCTGTGACATTTCTCCAATGGCAATGAAGGTTCTACAAGATAACATATTTAAGTCTATGAAATGCAGCATTGAATAGAATTCAGATACATGGTATGAGGTACTTCATGGACCATACAAACATGTTGTAGATATTCAAAGGAAAACATGTAGTTGTAGAGCATGGATGTTGAAAGGCATACCATGTCCTCATGCAATAGCTGATCTTCACCATACAAAATTGGACCCAATCAACTACATTTCTCATTAGTATAACAGAGAAACATACATGAAGACATACAACTACTTTATTCAGCCAGTTATGAATATGAAACTGTGGCCTGAATCACAAAACATCTCTGTGATACCACCTCATGTTAAGAAGATGCCAGGAAGGCCTGGCAAGAAAAGGAAGAAAGAGCAAGGTGAAACCAGTAAAACTGGAAAATTATCCAAAAGAGGGATTGAGATGTCATGCAGCACTTATCATAACAAGGGTCGAAAATAAAAAAAAGTGTCATCTTGGTGCACCTGCTTATGGCACAAGTTTTACTATTGGATCAAGTTCAAGACTTGATGCTGGACCAAGTTCAAGACCTTCTTCTGGACCAAGTTCTAGCCCAAGAGCAACACATGCTGCTGTAGAAATGTCAGTTGCATTCCTTTGAGTTGAATATATCTATTAGAAATGTCTTTATTATGTAAAGGTAGAGGTAAAATATGTGTATATTTTATCTTTTTCAAATTCTATTTATGAGATTATATTGAATATATTATTATTGTTCGTAGAAGATTTGCTAGAGTTTAATGAATAAAATGGGTAAGAATTTGTAAAAGAGAAAAACATTTCGCCTTGTTTTGGTTTCATGCGCCACTAATGAAAGGTAATTTGGTTGTTGAGAATGAAAATACTTATAATTTGTTTTTCTAAGTCCTCATATTAAGTATCAAATATATTTCCAGTCAATGTAATATGAAATTTACAAGAGAGTTCCTAGCAAGTATAACAACCATTTACCATATCAATTACTAGTAATTAAAATAATAATCAACCATTTTTAAAATATTAAATAAAACTTATATACAAAACTTGCATAAGCGTTATATACATGTTAAATCATGTATAAGTAATACCACGTTTGATAACTAGTTAAGAAATAAGTTTTTTTTTTGTTTCATATATAAAATTAATATGGTGTTTGGTTAACAATTTAGAAACCCGTATAACTAATATATGTATAATTTATGAGGAAATTTATATATTATTTTATGAGAAAATTTATATATATAATAACAATAAAAATAACACATAAATTTCTCATAATTAATTCTTAATTATTAATACTTATATAACTCTAACCTGCTACTGAACCATGCTTTGAGATTTGATTATTAGCAAAAGGAAAACACTATCTATGTTATTAACGCTGTAAATAATTGCCCCAAGACTCAAACAATAGGCAGAAAAGTTATATTCTTGGGAAAATAAAGTGCACACTCTGCATATAGTAGGTTCAGCTATCTAAGGGTTTGTTTCCGGGTGAGATATAAAATTATGATATGAAATTAAATTGATATGAAGTTAAATTTTTATTTAGATATGTAATTGAATTTTTTAAATTGTATGTTTTTTATAAACATAAAAGCTCCTCAAATTGTGAAACAATCAAAATTTCTTAAATTCTTATACAATCTTACCAAATGAGCAAACCATAGTTCATAAACAAGATATAAGAATATCCTAAGGAACTACATTAATAAATCTCATGTCTTCATGTTTCTTTTATAAATAAGTGTTTGCGATTATAGACTTCCAAATACACATAATTTTATAAATATTCACTAATCAACAAGTAATAACTAGTTATTCTTTAATATAATATTTTCGCATGGTAATTGATACGAACAATGTCTTCACACGGATCATGCGTTTTTTTGTTGTTTTTTTTTTTTGCAAATTTTGAAATGATTTTTTTTTAGCCAATTATAACATGCGTTTTGCCTTATTCTTTAATATAATATTTTCGCATGGTAATTGATACGAACAATGTCTTCACACGGATCATGCGTTTTTTTGTTGTTTTTTTTTTTTGCAAATTTTGAAATGATGTTTTTTTAGCCAATTATAACATGCGTTTTGCCTTATTCTTTAATATAATATTTTCGCATGGTAATTGATACGAACAATGTCTTCACACGGATCATGCGTTTTTTTGTTGTTTTTTTTTTTTGCAAATTTTGAAATGATGTTTTTTTAGCCAATTATAACATGCGTTTTGCCTTATTCTTTAATATAATATTTTCGCATGGTAATTGATACGAACAATGTCTTCACACGGATCATGCG
>JAJOOR010029753.1:0-15284 GCA_036250505.1 Solanum acaule | reverse complement strand
GCTTTGTATTTGCAACTACAAACCCTTTAGATTAAACCACAACCACTAGGTGAAATCACCATTAAACTACATCTAACCTATCAGCAAGCAAGACCCAAAAATAATATCAACACATATTTGCTAAATCACACCCCAAGAATGGGGGTTTTTAGCCACACATCAAGAAATAACAAAATACACCTAAAATGATAGTAAAATCAAATGGGTATAAGAAATTAAACCTTAATTTAAGCAAAGGAAGAAGAATAGGGAAGACCCACTTCCAACTTGGGGAAGATGAACTCCTTTCTTCAAGTTCCCAAAATCCCTCTCCAAACTTGAGACAAAATATCTAAAAAGTACTATTCTATTCTGGAAATTAAAATAAAAGTTTGACTCTTAAATATAATAATAATTTCAGTATTTATAGACTTTAGAAAATAGCACTGGCGGATCTTTCGGCAAAGTTAGTCGATGTCGACGAATAACTTCGGCGACTCGCCCTTCATCTGTCTCATCGCCATTTCATGCTTGCCTTCAGCACCTTCATGTTCTGAACCATTGGGAGGTATAGTACTACTTCGCGAAACTATTCGGTGAAGCGCAGACTACTTCTTTCATCGTCTTTTTTATCCTTCTCCTTCAAGGCTTCGCGTACTGGAACAAAGGGCGGAGTAAATCCCTTCAGCGAATTGCCAAGTGTGCTTGGCGATGCTCGGTTTTCAGCTTCGTCGTTCTTTTCAGCCCTTTTGTTCCTTTTTGCGCCTAAGTGTCCATGCTTTCACTAAAACTTTAAATACCTAAAACTTAAGAGTTTTCATCAGATATTTAGACAAAATAAGCATTCGAGGACACTATTCTTATCAAAATAAAGCCCTAAATGAGTCCAATTTGTGGATTCATCAATATTCCAGAAGATTTCAACTTTATCTTACAGTTAGTAGTTTTAAGATGTCATGGGTTTTGTCCCGATATCCTTTTGTAATAGTAGAGGCTTCATAGATAGACAAAATTGAGTAGTTTTCAGTATGTATCTTTTTTATGTTGTTTTTACAAACTCTGAGTTTTCTATTGAGTATTGTTCAAATTATTTTAAAGATAACTTTATTGAATTTAATTCAGTTTTTAAGTTTTTGTATGCTTGAGTAAGTCTCCGCTTGTAGTCAGCCATGATGGGGGTTCGCTTGGGGACCAGCAATGATTCTCGAGTGTTGGCCACGTCTAGGGTGTAGACTCGGGTCGTGACAAACTTGGCATCAGAGTACAAAGTTAAAGTGTACTAGGGTGTCTATGAAGCCGTGTCAGTAGGGTTTTGTTTATGATTGTGAGGGTCCCACTTCTATAAACGAGGGACTACAGGCATTTAAGAAAAATTTCCCTTCTTTCATACTCTTAATCGTGCAATAGAGCTATATCATAGAGATTTATTCGTACTCATACGTTTCTCAGAATCATTCAACTACCCATCATACTAGAGGTGGTTGCAAAGGAAAGTCAGTTCATTACCGATGAGTTACTCTTAGCAAAAGTCTTGAGGAAGTCATGAGACTACAGAAGGGATTGAGAGGAGCCTATGAGTTAGTTAAGTGTTTAGTTTCGAAGGAATGTACTCATATTCTTATGAATCGTGTATTTGAGCTAAAAGTTGAGTTGTACTGTCTTCTCTAAGTCTTGTTTCAGTTGATATCCTTATAAGGAGGTGTTGTGAAGCTTGGGTAGTGTTTTCACCCGAAGAGATAAAATGAGTTATGAGGCTATGAGCAGTAGTAGTGAAAGTGCCCAGAGTTAGAGGAAAGTATGCAGATGTTCAGTAATCTCACAAAAGGGATAGTGATGGGGCAGATTATGTTATTGCAATAGTGTACCAATCAGTTAAAAATAGTTCTAGAGATATATCAAACCATTGATAATGTTGTAGAGAGTTCTTGACAAAAGGAAGAGAAATAATTGCTAGTCAAGATGAGTTAGAGTATATTTTTTAACCAGAATAGATTTGATGTCGATGTGTCATCTTGTTAGAGGATACCAAATATATGTGTGGAATCGGATAGCAAAGTATTCATGAGGTTATAGACTCAAGCTAGGCTTATGAACTTTGAAGGGGGAAACCCCATGGTATTCAGAGGATGATAGAACTATTTGGAAGGTAATGTACAATAAGTGAGTATGTAGTACGTAAGTTGTGAAATGGATGTGATGGTACTTTGTGAGTATAGAGACTGAGAGGTAAGGATTGACTACTAGTCATAAGGTCCTAGTGGACGAGTGCTTCTAAAATTTGTGCATAGTAGTGGTGAGTTAGTATAGTAGGCGAGCAATCATATTGATATTCGGGTTTAGTAATAAACATTAAGCTTGAATTTGAGATGAGTGTCATGACCAATAGAATGGCAACATGAGGGTGATGATGTTAGTCTTGATATTTGATCTAGAAGACTTAACATAGAGCAAGTGAGAAATTGAGGTGATTAGCTGCAATAAATATGAGTGGTACGAGTGAAAGACCCAACCTTTAGATAAGGGCAGTGAAGTGTGGCTAAGTCACAAGAGCATTAAGAGGTGTACCGATCGAGATGGTATGTAATTAGAATAGGTTAAGAGAAATACCTTAGAAAGAGGTCTTAGTACCTGCTTATGGAGAGTTTGGTAGTCATGAGATAAACTTCTCCCGAGTGTTAGAGTAAAAGAGGATGTAAACCAGTTAGAGATAATGGGATATGTCCATGGCTTTCAAGTGTCAGCTTTATAACTAAGGGGGAGATGACAAGATGAGAAATCAAGTCAAGTTATTGAGAATAAGATAGTAATGAGTTCCAAAGAGTATAGTAGATATTTTTTCAAAGGTCCTTTTAGTAATGGAGTGATGTTGGAGAGATAAGGTTAATTATCTTATCGTGATAGTGATGGTGTGTTATTCCGTCTAAGGTTATAAATGAGGAGGATGAGGTTTTACTATGAGAAATAGTTAAATAAGAGCCCTTAGTTGCTTCCAGGTAGTGATGCGGGAAATTCTAGTTGGTATGGAAGATATGATGAGAGAATGAAAACTTCTTAAGGAGTTGGTTAGTAGGAGTCCATGGAGTTGTTAGAGTACTAAGCTTGAACATGGTGTTGTTAAACATTAGGTGGTTCTTGATATGAGCCCAATGTGGTGGTAAAGAATAATAGTCTTGGGATGAGATTCCCTATAGAGAGGTATAGAAGCCGAACCTAAAGATTTGGGTTAAGCTTGAATATAGTAAGAGAATACCATTAGACTCAGACCTTAGTAAGAGTAACCAAATTCCATACCCAGTCCAGTTGTCATTCGAGGACGAATGATCCCAAGGAGGAGATATTGTAATACCCCGGAAATTTTTTGAGCTGACTAGACTTGAACCATCCTTCGTAGAGAGTAAGTTTTTACCAAGGAATTTAAAATTTTCTTAAGTGTTAAGGTCACTAGATGTAGCACCTTGAGTTCCAAAAAGAACTAAAGAGAATTCATTCAAGTCATTCCTAGGTTCCTTTAAGTTTTGGGTCAACTTTAAATGACCATAACTTTCAGTACAGGTTGAGTTAGGTGGCCATAAGATATCAAATGAAAGGTCTTTGTAAGGAGAACCTCCACAACAATTCACCTTTATAAGATCCATTTTAAGTAAGTTTATGGAGCTCGGAGGTTACTCTCTAGCATTGTAGAGAAGTTCAGGGTTATCTATTCCACTTATTTTTAACCATCTGTAATGAAAAAGTTAGACTTTAGCATGTCAACCAATTATTATTTTTTTCTTGGAAGAAATAAATTTAAGAAGCACCAAAGCAAAATCATAAGAATCATAAAACAGAACTTGATAGTTACGCATCATTGAGAAAATTCATTAAAAATAGTTATCTTAAATAGTTGTGTTTACCTTCTTTCTATTTATTTCATGTGTTGCTTCTCTTTTGATTTCTTTTTTCTCTTAAGAGTCCTATTTTTCAAAAGGAACAATAAAAGAACCGCGTTGAATTAACTATTTATAGTGGGTTTCCTAAAGCAAGAGGGATAGCGATAAAAACTTATAACAATTCCCAATGAAGTAATAATAAATTACTAAGCCCATAAAATGCACAAGCTGCAATAGTAAAGGACATTATGGCTTGGGGTAACATAGAATTACAGAAGAAGGTCCGGTGTCGATTAGATTTTTCTTTACTAAAAGAGTTTTCAATACAATTTTAAGAGAGGATAAACCTATTAAAGAATTCTTAAATACATGAACTATTAGATTTGTCAAAGAGCAAAAAATTAGTAATTCATCTAACTTTTTCATTACTATTATTTCTTTAGATGGAGATTTAGTGTGTTTAGTGATGCAATAACTTGTGCTCCTAATAAGAAATTGTCATAGAAGCATTGAAATAAGAAAAACAAACCCTTTATGCAATGTTCAAAAGCTACGTCTTTTATTTCCTTCAAAAGATCATGGAACTTTTGCTCTTTCTTGTAGTATTATCCAACTTTTCATGTAAATGATCAAAGAAGATTATTGTGACATGGTCATCAAAAATATTACTGTGATATGAAGCATTTGATAGTTTTTGCATTATTCTACCTTCTTTTTTAAAAAATCTTATATGTATAATTTTTTTGTTGACATCCCATTCCAGCTTTACGTGTCTTCTATTTCTTATAGCTGACATAATTTACATTCCTGCTTTACATCTAAATATTATAATTTCTTAGTGCCGCGATTGTAGTAATCCCATTGTACAGCTGCTTCGTCAATAATATCGTATTTGTGAACATTTATAAATATGCAAAATGCAACTTCAAGGAATAGAGGATCATGATATGTGTGCTTTTCGCCATTTACTTCTTTTTATTTATTTATTTACAACTTTCCAACTCCCCGTTTACTCTTATTTCTTTTTCACATAAAATGATATGTATTAATTGAAAATTTTATATAAGAGAAACTAACAACCGTTAGTTTTAGCTAACACAAAATGACATGTGTTATGTAGTAACAATATAAATATTCTCATTTGTTTTGGTTAACATATGCAAATGGATGTGGGATTCACATGACAATGGAAAAAGAAAATCACTTATATATCAAGAGATGACAAACCTCACCAATCATAACAACAGTACTACATAGGAGCCTTTGGAATCGTAGGCTCTCATAATTCTCAACAATAATACTAAGATGAAATGTCAAATCTGAATTGTTAATAAAGAAATATGTCAATTAGATCAACTAATATCATGTGGTTAAAGCTAAAATTATTGCAGGTAATAACAGAAAATGCACATTAACATACTTGCGAATTTGGAACGTTGAGGAAGCAAAAAGAAGTTGAATAACTAACATAGCATCTTTACTTGTTCATTCTCCCTAGTTCCTATCAATGGATCTCACTAGCGAGCGAGACTATAATTAACATTCATATGAGAATCCATCTTTTTTTCAGTAACCAAAAATCTCAAAATAAGGAAGATATTTCTTGTTATTGATAACATAAGCATAGTCAAGATTGTGAGGGAATTAGAAGCAAATCTAAATCACATTCTTTTTTAATCATATCAATTCAAAAGTCAGGGAAAAGAACCAAATCTCAACTGTAGGTAGTTTACTAAGACTCGTCTTTTCTAATTTTCTTAAGGTATAGATAGTTTGAGTTTCAGCCCTGCACTGGAAGATTCAAATATGACAATTGTTGTTTTTATTTCCTCCACGAGTAGCAGCTTGTTCAAATTCCTCCGGCAAATCTTGGCTACCCCTCACCAGCGTCGTGGGACTCTTTCCACTACTCTTCGAGAATCTACATCTTCTCACATTGCATCATCTATAAACTTATTTCCATAAATCTTCACTTTTTGTGTTATCTCTATGATATAGGTAGTACAAATATTTGATGTTTTCTATCCGAATGTGTATAATGTATCCGCATATTTTAATAATTACATGTTCGTTTTATGTCAATCAATGCTCATGGAGTCATTGGAAAGCTCCTTCCAGTAAGGATTACTTGAGATTGCTTAGACCTTAGTTATTTAGATGAAAGAACAATACTTTTCAATTAGAAATAAAGTCTAATAAAGAAAGAAAACTTGTAGAATAAACTCACTAAAATACAACTTTAACGTCTAATTTAAAATGAAAGAAAGAGAATCCTTAGAATATCAACTATGAATACATGTAGAAAGAATATTAGTTCAGAAGACATATCAAATAAAAAGAGAAATGGATGGAGAAAATAATAAATTTATGGGGAAGAACGAAGTACCTCAAATCCTTATGATTGGGAGGAAAAGAACATATGCAACAAATCCTAACAACTCTCTCCTCCTTGACGAATTTTGCAAAAGTCGTATGCAGAATATCACAATGGGTAAAAAGCTTAAAACTTGCAAAGGAATCCCAAATAAGAACGAAATTCGGAGTGTCCAAAAGTTTGTACCCAAATTGACATGCATGTAGGAATTCATTAAGAAACAATCCAAGAGGACGAAGACTAGAAGATTCCACCTCCGGAAAGCGCCTACACCTAATGGCTTAAGCCGTTGTTCTCATTTCCTCGCTGACCCATTGTTATGGTCCCTAGTTCTAGATCGAGTTGTTGAACGATAAACTGAAAAGTCAGGTCCAATAGACAGGTCTAAGCCCCTGTTCTTGTTCCTTGACTGCCTATGATTGCTGAAATTTGCAATTCATTCAGGGAATTGCAGACCTGGGAACTTGTTTGAGAAAGTTTTATATCTCTGAAACTTGATAAAATCCAACTTATTTTATTAATAATGTCAACTCTCTTAAATAGAGGTTTACAATACAAGAATCCTAATAAATTAGAAATAACAAAGTCGTATAAAACTAAAATAATAAGAATCCTAATCCACTCAGGAAGTTATGTTTGACTAAAACATCTAAAACAATAATTCAAAAATATTAATCATTCTTGCGTCTGTAATATTGTTTCCCAACAAATGCATCAATAACAATACTCTTTTCCTGAAGAAAAAGCTTGTCCTCAAGCTTGAAGTCTGAAAAGACAGATGTAAGTTGGAGGCAAAATAACTTGAAGTCAGATGACAGGCTCTCCACGGTCAGTTGGTACTTCTCTAGATTCTCCATCCTCTACATAAAGATCATCACAGTTGTAGCACAATCCCTTTGCACGTCGGGCAGCCATCTCGGCGCTAGTCAACTTTTTTCACAAAAGGATTAGAAGCACCTACCTTAACACTCGGAGTTACCGGTGTAGTGGCAGCCCTTGCACTAATGTTTGAGGTTGAACCATAGCCCATGTGTGTGCTAGAAGAAATTTGGATCTTCTTCTCAAATGCTCTCGCCAAACTCATTGCTTGTACTAGGTTAGATGGGTTGTGCAATACCACATCCAGACGAATCAAATCAACTAAACCTGTTGTGAACATATCTACTTATTGGTCTATACGTACAGATGATGCACGAGCCAACATTTTTTGGAAGTTTCTCTAATAATCTTCAACAGAACTAGTTTGTTTCAAGTTGATCAATTCTCCTAACGGATTGCTTTTCACTGGTGGGCCAAAACGAAGAGTACGATATTCCTTAAAGACGCCCCATGTTAAATTGGGTTCCTCTTGTTCTAGTTGATAAACCCACAGTTGTGCCTCCCCTACCATGTGAAAAGCAGCTAATCTAACTTTTTCTTGGTTGTTTGTATGCTGATTACTGTAGAATTTTTCACAACAGTGAAGCCAAATAAGAGGAGCTTCACTTCCATCATAAATAGGAAAGTCTAATTTAGAGTATTTTGGAATAATACCTTTTCCTCCGTTATTTTCATCAGTACCAAAATTATTGTTGTTGTTTCTTCCTCCAAAACGCACCTCTGGTTGTTCACCTGCCTTGCCGATTCGTTGGGCAGAAGCAGCGCTATTGTCTCCAACTTCAACTCCCTTCGCACGTGCCGTGGTGCGGATTAAAGTTTCAATTTGCTACGATAGTTGCTGGAATTTGGCATCCATCCTTGCTTCTGAATTTGCTACTTTTGATTCAGATTGAGTTTGGGCTTCCTCTAATAGATTTCGCAACTTTGCTTCTACCGTATTTTCATCCATGGTGACAGGCTCTGATACCAATTTGTTATGGTCCCTAGTTCTGGATCGAGTCGTTGGATGATTAACTGAAAAGTCAGGTCCAATAGACAGGTCTGAACCCATGTTCTTGTTCCTTGACTTGCCTATGATTGCTGAAATTTGCAATTCATTTAGGGAATTGCAGACCTGGGAACTGCGTCTGTAATATTGTTTCCTGACAAATGCATCAATAACACCCATCATGCAAAAGGTACGCCATGGCCAAAAGGTAAATTTCGATATGATCCAATGCTTCCTCTCGAACAAAGCTTGTCGCAAAAATTCCAGATCATTGAAGAGGAATCAAAAATTCCTATCAAGTATGTCCCTCAAGAGAATAAAGAGAGAACATTCCTCTACTGGAGAAAATGAAAAAGAGAATCTCAGATTGGAAAAGAAAATTGTTGTCCTCCGGAGGTCAACTAAGGCTTATTAAACATGTTCTAGTCTTCCTATGCACATGTGAAAGATTTTCCTGAATTAGCCGGCCCACACTTCGGCTACTAATAATGGGATAAGACGTTACTACTATATAGGATATGTTACCCTCTCTCCAGTGAGTGCAGTGAAGGACTTTCGCCTCACCCGTCTGTTTGACTTATAGCATCATCGACTTGCTTTTCAATCAAAGCGATTTCATAACCATAAATAAAGACCTCTGTTTCGGGATCAGTCCTGTCCCTAGATGTAGTAGTCAATCAGTGGGACATTCAAAGAAGCTATGCACTTTCACAAAATGTTAATGAAAGAAAGCTCTTTCATCCTAATCTCATCTACTAAAAAGGGGCCCAGGCGTAGAACGTTCTTTTTTGGAACACATAGACTATTACAAATGCATCAAAAAAGACTTTTTGAAGCGCGGAACCCCATAATTGAATCATTGCATAAGAAAGGTATAAGTTTTGTGAACCGGAACATGATTAAGCCTTTAAGAATGCAGATGAGTGTTTTATGTTAGCTCCATAGCTCAAAGAGAAAGTTCTATAATGAAATGGTTGATAGATAGAAGGGAGGATCCCACTGACAAGAAAAAACATACTCCCTTTTGTTGAAGTGAAGCGACTTCATTAATTCCCGAGTCACCTTTATTTGGCTTATCACGGGCAGTTTGTTCAGAGTTCCAACTCAACGGTGAAAACTAAACAAGAGGCTATACTTATTGCGGGACTTAACCCAACACCTTACGACACGAGCTGACGGCAACCATGCACCACCTGTGTCTGCATTCTTAAAGGCACCCCTCTCTATAAATAAATTCGCAGCATGTCAAGCCCTGGTAAGGTTCTTCGCTTTGCATTGAATTAAACCACATGCTCCGCCGCTTGTGCGGGCCCCCATCAATTTCTTTGAGTTTTATTCTTGCGAACTTACTCCCCAGGCGGGATACTTAACGCGTTAGCTACAGTACTACCGATAGGCACAACACTTAGTATCCATCGTTTATGGCTAGGACTACTGGGTATCTAATCCTATTCACTCCCCTATCTTTCGTCTCTCACTGTCGATGTCGGCCCAATAGTGTGCTTTCACTGTTGGTGTTCTTTCTGATTTCTATGCATTTCACCGCTCCACCAGAAATTCCATATGCCCCTACCGCACTCCAGCTTGGTAGTTTCCACTGCCTGTCAAGGATTGAGCCCTGGGATTTGACGTCGGACTTAAAAATCCACCTACAAGCGCTTTACACCCAATCATTCTTGATAATGCTTGCATCATTTGTATTATTGTGGCTGCTGGCACAGAGTTAGCTGATACTTATTCCCCAAATACAGGCATTGCTTCTTCTCTGAGAAAAGAAGTTCATGAGTCATGGGCCTTCTACCTCCACGCGGCATTGCTCAGTCAGGATTTTTCCCATTGCGGAGAATTCCTCACTACTACCTCATATAGGAGTCTGGGCCGTGTCTCAGTCCCAGTGTGGTTGAGCATCCTCTCAGACCAACTACTGATCATCGCCTTGGTAAGCTATTGCCTCACCAACTAGCTAATCAGACGCGAGCCCCTCCTCGGGCAGATTCCTCTTTTTGCTCCTCAGCCTACGGGGTATTAGCGATCGTTTCCAACTGTTGGTCCCCTCCCAAGGGCAAGTTCTTACGCATTACTCACCCATCCTCCACTAGAAACACCATTTCCCGTGTTTCCCGTCTGACTTGCATGTATTAAGCATGCCGCCAGAGTTCATCCTGAGCCCAGATCGAACTCTACATGAGATTCATAGTTGCATTACTTATAGCTTCCTTGTTCGTAGATAAAGCAGATTCGGAATTGTCTTTTATTCCAAGGCATAGCTTATATCCATGCACTTCATATTCGCCCGGAATTCTCTCCCAGAAATATAGTCATCCCTGCCGCATCATGTCAATCCCATGAGCCTCTTATCCATTTTCATTGAACGACGGTGGGGGACCAAATTTAACTAGAAAAACTCACATTGGGCTTAGGGATAATCAGGCTCGAACTGATGACTTCCTTCACGTCAAGGTGACACTCTACCGCTGAGTTATATCCCTTCCCCGCCCCATCGAGAAATATAACTTATTAATCCTAAGCCAAAGGGTCGAGAAACTCAATGCCACTATTCTTGAACAACTTGGAGTCGGGCCGTCTTTTAGCACTATTACGGATATGAAAATAATGGTCAAAATCGGATTCAATTGTCAACTGCCCTAATCAAAAATAGGATTGACTACCGATTTCGAAAGAACTGGAGTTATATCTCTTTACCATTCTAGAGTTCTTATGCGTTTCCACGCCCCTTTGAGACCCCGAAAAATGGACAAATTCCTTTTCTTAGGAACACATACAAGATTTGTCACTACAAAAAGGATAATGGTAACACTACCATTAACTAATTCATTTATGAATTTCATAGTAATAGAAATACATGTCCTACCAAGACAGAATTTGGAACTTGCTATCCTCTTGCCTAGCAGGCAAAGATTTACCTCCGTGGAAAGGATGATTCATTCGGATCGACATAAGAGTCCAACTATATTTCAAGAATCCATGTTGTATATTTGAAAGAGGTTGACCTCCTTGATTCTCTCATGGTACACTCCTCTTCCTGCCGAGCCCCTTTTCTCCTCGGCCCACAGAGACAAAATGTAAGACTGTTGCCAACAATTCATCACGGAAGAAAGGACTCACTAAGCCGGGATCACTAACTAATACTAATCTAACATAATAGTCTAATATAATAGAAAATACTAATACAATTAGAAAAGAACTGTCTTTTTTGTATACTTTCCCCGGTTTCGTTGCTACTGCGGGCTTTACGCAATCGATCGAATTAGATAGATATCCCTTCAACATAGGTCATAGAAAAAATCTCAGAGACCCACCAGAGTACGAAAGCCAGGATCTTTCATAAATGGATTCCTATTCAAAGAGTGCATAACCGCATGGATAAGCTCACACTAACCCGTCAATTTGGGATCCAAATTAGAGATTTTCCTTGGGAGGTATCGGGAAGGATTTGGAATGGAATAATATCGATTTATACAGAAGAAAAGGTTCTCTATTGATTCAAACATTGTACCTATGGGATAGGGATCAAGGAAGGGTAAAAACTGAAGATTTCACATGGTACTTTTATCAATCTGATTTATTTCATACCTTTCGTTCAATGAGAAAAGGGGGCAAATTCTACAGGATCAAACCTATGGAACTTAAGGAATGATATAAAAAAAGAGGGAATATTCATATTAAATAAATATGAAGTACAAGAACCCAGATTCCGAATAAAAAAAATCCAAACTTGAAAAGGATCTTCCTTATTCTTGAAGAATGAAGGGCAAAGGGATTGACCAAGAAAGATCTTTTATGCTTCTTATATATAAGATCGTGATTCGATCCGCATATGTTTGGTAAAGAGAATAATCAAAGTTAAAGACTTGGATCATACCAGTGACAACATCTCGTTAATCCTCTTTCTCTTAGAGACTAGTGATAGCATACAGACGGTTTCCTCCTCTGCCTGCCCTTGAAGAAGTAGCTCCTCTAGATGCAGCTCTGTTTGGTGGAGCAACTGAAGAAGATTGAGCTCTATTGCCCCTATTAATATTACCCTTCTTGTTCTTAGGACACTCTCTCATAAAATGACCGTTCTGACCACACTTGAATCAACTAGTGGAGCCATCAAGACACACCCCTGAGTGGCTCCTACCACACTTAGCACATGCAGCAGTCTTAGTACCCCATTGTGCCATACTACCTTGAGAATGCGCGGGTCTAGCTCCAAAATTCTAAGAATTTTGATTTTGGAACTCACCTCTGTTTCTTGGTGCTAGCAGATAATGGAGCAGGTCCTTTTTGTTTCTGTCGAAAGGATGACCGGTTGGCATTACTCTTTTGTTGTCCGGACTCATTCCTTGTCTTAGCTCTCTTGCTTCTAAACTTCTCTCTATCTTTCACCTTATCTTCCTCAACTTGTTGTACATGGATCATCAGCCTTGCTATGTCCATATCTCATATCAGCATAGCTGCCTTGCCTTTCTTACTAGACAGACGAGACAACCCAGCAACAAACAAACTCATCCTGTTTCTCACGTCAGCAACCATCTCCGGAGCATAGAGGGAAAGTTGCGTGAAATTCAAACTGTACTCATGAACACTCATAGATTCCAACTTAAGAGTAAGGAATTCTCGTATCTTTTCTTCCCTCAGTTCACGGGGAAAGAAATGCCCCAAAAAGGCCTCCTCAAACAAAGCCCAACTCACAAGTGGTGCACCCTCATCTCTATTCTTTTTCCACTGATCAAACCAAATTCTAGCAACACCGTTTATTTGGTATGCAGCTAGTTCCACCCTTTCAACATCAACAACATGCATAATCTCAAAAACCTTCTGAAGCTCCTCAACAAAGTTTTTTGGATTCTCAGTGGCAATTGAACCAGTGAAGCTTGGAGGATTCATCCTTAAGAACTCACGGATCCTAGAAGTATCAGCCACTTTGTGTTGATTCTCTCTCTGTCCAACTTGGTTGGTCACATCTTGACTCAACATCCGGATAGCTTCTCAAAACTCAGCATCGGTGACCTCTCCTTGGGGTTGCACTTCTGGTGCATTAAGTACCCCTTGTTCATGTGGTTCAACATTCCTTCTAACGGGACGACCTCTGACAACTCTTCGTGGAGGCATGATCTGAAAGACACGCGCAAGCACAAATTAGAAGAAACTTTTTAGAGATAAACTTTATTGCACGAAATGAGAATGAAAGAAATGACTAAGTGTCACAACCTCCTAATTATAGATGTGGTGTGCTTCATACTGACAACCAAGACTCTATTGACACGACTTTATAGACTCCTTAGGACTCTTGAACTCTGTGCTCTGATACCAAGTTTGTCACGCCCCGAGCCTACACCCTGGGCGGGACTGGCATTCGAGATCCATTGATGGCCCCAAGCGAACCCTTGGCCTGGCTTAACTCTTAGCGGAAGACTTACTCATGATAAAAGAAAGTATTGAAATACAATCATAACTAACGTGTCTCAATAAATAACTTAGAATGTTTTAGAGATCAACATTCAACTGGCCAAAATGGCAACTCAAGTCGAATTGTTTTTAAGCGTGTTTTGTATTATTTATGTATTTTTCTTATTTTTTCAGCAATTTTGGGGCATCTATGTAATATTCGGCCATTTTTGGACAATATGAAGCCTCGACATAACTGAAAAGGAAAAGTAAAGACTCATGAACTAACATCAACTAACTGTCTATGAAGCCTCTAACAACTGAGATGGACGTTGGGACAAGACCCACGACATCCTAATGAACTAACTGATAAATTAATAAAAGGGATCCTCCAGAAGAAAGGAGGCTCACCGACAACTCTAAAGCTCAACTAGAATCAACTATGCGCTGGATGTTGATCCTGGTTACCTGTATCTGCATCATAAAAGATGCAGGCCAACTGGCATCAGTACATTAAATGTACGAGCATGCAAGGGGAATTCTAAAACAAGACATAAGCTTGAAAGGCACTGAAAGAACATACTTGGGCTCAACTCAACTAAACTCAACTTTACTCATTTCAATATAAAGCAATAATATGAATGCAATATAAAGAAATGCTTTCAAAACATGGATAACAACTTTGTGTATTGAGAAATATAATAGTAATTCAGTTTGTATGCAAAGATACAATATAAACTTTGTTTGTATATATAAAATAAAATTAACTCTGTGTATATAAGATTACAAAAATAATTATGTGGAGTTTCTCTAACCGACAACCATCACTTTAGAGCTATGTGATGATACAACATTTTGCCTCACGCTGCCAGGGTCGTCCTATACCTTGCCGGGGGTAAAGAACCTAACTACTAAGTGGATCCACTAGACTATGCTAAAAATCACTAAGGAATCATCTAAAAAGTATGACCTTTTTCTACACATAACAGCTACATGGTTTATGGGGGTTGTGAGTTGTCTGAACTCTCCCCGATATCGGTGCTCAATATTACTTCCAAAATATAACTAGCTCATATGTTTAAAAACATAACTCTTTCTGTGGGTTGAGATAATTACTCAGAAACTAGCCCAAAGGTTCTCTAGGAAATCAGTGCTTCCTCTCTTGCTTAATTGTGAAAGCATTTACTCTTTACTGAAATACTAGCTCAAAGGCTCTGTTGAAAATCGGTGTTTCCTTTTTTGTTTAAAAATGAAAACATTTACTCTTTACTGAAAACTAGCTCAAAGGCTCTTTTGGAATCGGTGTTTCCTTTCTTGTTTAAATGTGAAAACATTTACTCTTTGGGAATACATAGTCCCCATATACTCTTTTGAAGAAATGAACTTCACTCTTTACTCTTTACTCAACTCGAAACTCAAGTCTTAAAACAAGTTTAAAGCTTTTGTAAAAGACTATTGAAAAGACTCTAGGAACTCTCTAGACTTGGCTCTTAACTTTTCTTAAATTTGAATTTATGAATTCAAGGTTATGATTCATGTTTATGGATGATATCATGATGTTTAAACGGACCTTAGAGTGTAGAAATCAACTATAAAGCATAGGTATGTTTCAAGGGAACTCAAACAGAAAAAAGTGGGAAAGGGTAGGGGACCTGGCGACCCTAGCGTACTGTGTGGCGCTGGGACCCAGAACCAAAACTACAGAACCTGGGTTAGGGCGCTCTGAGTGGCGCAGTGCCCCAGAGCCCAAACTATAGAACCTGATGTTGGGCGCTCTGATTGGTGGGGGGGGGGGGGGGGC